>JAGDFM010000004.1:0-294117 GCA_019155715.1 Phytophthora pseudosyringae
CTGCGTCACAGTGAAATCAAGCTCCAGTGACGCGGCATCGTCGTTGTCCAGCAGCCACGTCAAGTTCCGATACATCTCGGCGTCCAAGTATTCCAAGTCGCCGAAAGTAATCGGACTGCCCAACATCTTCTTGAGCAGCGGCGCGCACAAGTGGAAGTTGAGCACAGCTCCTTCGAGCAGAGCGCGCCCAATTAGCCTCCCAGCAGCGTGGAAGTGCTGCAGATAGTCCGCTCCCAGCACGCGCTTCGACTGCGGCAGGCTTCTTCCAGGGTCTCGGGCACTTTTCTTTCAGGTTGTCATTTCTAAGTATCAGATAACGAAGTCTTCGTTGCTGCTACTTGACAGCAGCAATTCGCCTGGCGGAGTATCAGCCTTCATCAGTGACATTGGCATTTGCCGCACAGAATTCAGCAAGGTACCAAACTACATCCGTGTGGCCAAACGCAGCAGTCTTGTCGAGCGAGTGTTTGGCATTCACACTAGCACCACAATTTCAACAAGGTACTTCACGACTGTGCTACAGTAGACCCGTGGCGAGCGGTTTTCATCAACACGTTCGTCTTTTGTCATGCTCATAGCGTTCACGTCTACCCTGCACTATCGACTTACGTCAATGTGGCCTAATGATGCCGCCTTCATTAAAGATGTGGTTCCTGTATCGTCCGTGGCGCCGTGTTAGCCTGGTTAGACGTCGTTCAAAGTTGACGTGCCCCCAATTCAGCACTCGGGCGACTGAGCCACAAGTTGTCCCAGTCGCTGTACGGCTTGGTTACTGCATTTTGCATCCAGCTTCCGAGCTAGGTGGAGTTCGTCCTGTCGATCTCAGTGATATCTCGGATAAAATTGGATCCAGTACTGGGGCTGGACACTGCAATCGAGAAATGCGCCAGCACTTTTTCAGAGTGTATTACTAAGAAGTAATGCGCCTCAACTCACGTTCATGCAAAAATTATAACACTGTTGCCGTCGCCTACGCTCATAGCAGCTCGAAGTCTTGTTGATCAAAGTGGCAACAGCCGATCGACCTCTTCTTGACTGATGCCGGCGTCCAACATCTTCTTCCGGTTCAAGGCCACGCTGCAGATCGCATCCGCTTCCAGCTGCGTCATCTTGCTCTTCAACTCGATTTCAAGCAAATGCTGGCTGTGCGTGTCGAGCTTCAGTTTGCAGTCACTTTCGCCTCCGTCAACTTGTGACAGGGGCGTGGCTCGAGCGGCGGCACATTTCGCCGGTAAGTGAGGAGATCGAGAATGCAGCTCTTCATCATCTTCTGTCTCCTCCGAATCTTCGCCGCCCTCGCTACTGGGCACTTTCTTTCGAGGCACATCAGCAACAGACCGTGGATCGGTTGAGCTCTTGATACACGAGCCGCTTCGGAATATGACGGCAAGCTCGTCGTAGTATGGACACCTTTTGTTAAGTATCTTTCGAACCTCCTTCGTAGTCTCGCCGCGCTGGAACGCAGCAAAATGCCCATGCGCTGCAAGCCAGTTTGTAGTATTTTCGAAAGTCTGCGCCAGTGTCATCAACTTCATCTGGACCTGCTTAGCCGTTCGATGCGTGAGGCCATTCTCTGCCATGCACGCCATGATTTCTTCGTACAACGTCTGCTTCCTTTCCGTTTGCCATCGCTGGTAGTTGCCAGGCGTAGTTAGCCACTGCAACAACACATCGATGGACGTCGGAGAGTCTGGGTCCGCCGCATCTGCATTCCAGAATCGCGACGAATACTTGCTGTTCTTGTTCCAGCCAGCGGAGCGGGCTTTGCGCGGCATTGTTTGTCGTGAACTAACACGTACACGCGCTGCTCTGGCGGAGAGAGACACATGGGAGAAGAACGGGGCTTTCGTTTTGAAGCCGCATCCCAGAGAATCTGGGACCAGAGCTAGCAACAGCTTTCGTATGCGGGGTCAGCATATTGCTCCTGGGACGTAGCCAATAAAGATAACTGCAGCTCGAGCACACTCAAGTGGATGGACATCGAAGCGAAAGGATAACGACGCAACCGCGGGGAATCTGAGTAAAAGTATAAAGTATGCGTCACCAGGTTAGCCAAACTGCCAACTGCCTCCAAGTGCATCAGAGCGGGAAAATCCGCTCCACCTCTTCGTGGGAGATACCAGCGTCCAGCAGCTTCTTCCTTGCTAACGTCTTCTCCAATACTAGTTGAATGTTCCTGGTCTCAATCTCGGACTGGAGTCGCGTACATTCCAGTTCAAACAATCGTCGCTTCTGTGCCCTGGTCTCATCGTCGAAGCTGTCAGCTGCAGCTTTGGATTCGGTGCTTTGTCGCCGCGGCTTCGCAGTCGGCTTCGGAGGCGAATCAACGGCAGCGCTCGTTTCGCGAGCGTGTGTCACCGGTTCTGCGTCTATACTCGCCGGCTCCGTAGCTTCAATCGTTGCTGTAGCTGGTGCCTCGGCACTCTGCATCGCACTCGCGGCCTTGTCGTCGTAGTTCACATACGCAGCTAGCACAGCCACCAGCCTCTCGTAGTGCGGACACATGTGCAGCACGTGGCTCTTAACCCCCTCCTGCTCCAACGACATGTCCGCAACAGCCATCGGATACTCCACTCTCGTCTGCCTCAACCACGTGTGCGCCGCCTGGAACGTCGTGACAAACGCCGTCATCTGCTGTCGGATATCCACGCTATCCATGCCGCGCAGGCCGTGAGAGCGCAGGAACAGGTTGATCTCGTCGCAGAGCGGCTTCTTGTCCTCGTCGCTCTTCAGCAGCCACCACCTCGAATAGCTGCCAGGCACGGCGATCCAGTCCAGCAGCAGCTCGCCCGTCGCGCGTCCTTCCTCTCTCGCGGACTCCCACGCGCCACCGCCTGCATCCCTGTGCCCCACCCTTCTCCGCTTCGCACTCGGTCTGGGCGTCGGGTCTTCCGCCGTCGACGGCTCCGCCTCCGTGTCCTCCTGAACCTGTTCAACCTGCTCCTCCTCGGCCTCCACGGCGTAGTCCGTCTCCGTCTCTTCCTCCTCCGTCTCCTCCTGCACCTGCTGAACCTCCTGCACCTCCTGCACCTGCTGAACCTGTTCCTGCTCTGGTCTCCCGACGGCCGTGGGCAGCAGCGCGCTCCCGCCCTTCCTCGGGAAGTTGAGCTGGTGCCTGCTCATGAAGCTGCTGACCCAGCCCTTGGAGAAGCTCACGTCCGGCGGCAGCTGCAGCTCCCGCGCGAGCTCCAGGGCCCTGCTCCGGACGGCCGTGGGCGTCATGAGCCGGCCGCGCTGCAGCTCCGCGCGCACCCAGCGCAGAATCGCCTGGTCTAGCTCCGGGTGCTTCACGCGGCGCGCGGAGCGGAACTCGGGCGGCACGGCGGCGCTCAGCAGCTTGTCCTTGCCGCGCAGCAGGTTGGAGATGGTGGCCTGGGTGGGCTTGCTCTCCAGGTGGAAGACCTCCTTGGCCCACAGCGCCAGGTTGCGCTGCGTCCAGCCGGGCTCGTCCTCCTTCTTCTGCACGATCGCCAGCTTCTCCCGGTACGTCAAGTTGCGGCGAGACCCGCGCGGAGCCGCCATATCAACTCGGAGAGACCGGCGACAGGGGCCCCTTTAAGTTGGTGAATGAGTTGACTAATACAGGTAATACAGATACCCATGTCGTAGTGTGCTGGAATGATCGTGGCACGTACCGCATTTAGTGCGCACACTACTTGAGGTATTGTACTCGACTCGCTCGACCTGAAGCCATCCATGGCGCGGCACCCGGCGCTGACGAAGGAGCAGAGGCTGGCGATCGTGCGCCAGAGCGACAAGCAGCCCGCGTGGAAGCAGAAGCAGCTGGGCCAGTGGGCGGCCGAGGCCTTCCAGCTGGACTTCGTGCCGTCGCAGCCCACGATCTCCATCGTCCTGCGGCAGGGCGGGAAGCCCGTCAAGCCGCGCGCGGCGACCAAGCAGCCTCCCGTCGTCACGGCCAGGCCCAAGGTGGTCCGGTGTCCGCAGGTGGAGGGCGGGACGCTGCGCTGGCTGGAGACGCAGATCGACCAGGACGAGGCCGTGACGGTCGCCAGCGTGCAGGCCAAGGCGCAGGAGCTGACGCAGACGCTCCAGGTGGCGGTGGACGGCTTCGTCGTGTCGGACACTTGGGTGGACAACTTCATGCGGCGCCACGTCCTCCATTGCCCCTTCGGGCTGTCGGACGCGGAGGCGACGGACGGCGAGGAGACGCAGGAGGACGCGGCGGCGGCGAGGAAGGCGGTGCAGAGTGAGGCCGGCAAGACGAGTCGGAGGGTGCTGAAGAACCTGGTGGCGAAGAGGGACTCGCGCACCCCAGCGACCTCGAGAGTGAGTGCGCCGCCGGCAGGGAAGAGGAAGCGCGACGGCGAACCGGCCAGACAGGTGAAGGCTCGGAGATAAGTTACAAGATGAGGTGGGGTACATTTGCCAGAGATAAAGGCGCGTCGCTCGTCGGAGAGGATCAGCCGTAGTAGATGAACGTGCACGTCCATTTGCTCGCAGTAGCCCGTGGACCGACGAATGACCAAGTCACTCGCTTCGTAGTCATTCAACAAGATTTTCCGGCGATTTTGCCTCCAATCTTGCCTGCACCAGTGGAGCCCACCAATGCTGTGATGGAGCCACGAACAGCATCGCCGTGGATGCCTTTGAGCGGCTCGAGTTGCTCTTTCAGATTCTGCGGGTCCGAGATCCAGTAGTGCAAATCTTGGAGCGCCATAGGCACGAAATTCTTCTCACGAGTCTCAACGGGCGGGTCGACAATCCCGATCTGCCGCAACCGGATCAACTACTTCGAGAACCTCCCGGGTGTGGCCCAGCTTCCCAAGGGCAAGAATCCGGCCACGTGAATGCTGGAATGTATTGGTGTGGTCACGGAACTACAGACTCGATCCACATCGTAAACTACCAACAGCACGTACGACCAACTGCTGGATGGCCCAGGACGGTATCGTGACACCTTCCGGAGGTGCGGTTTGGTATGAAACGTGCCGCCAGCTCGATGACGCAGATGGAGCTGTGGTGGAGGCACTTCTTCCAGATGTACTGGTGTACACCGAGGTACAGTTTGACGCGGATGTATCTCGCCAGCTTCCTTCGGTCTCCTTTACGTCACCAACAACAGTTTTGCCTCGTACTCCGGTTTGAACTCGGGTTAACGAAAACAATTATCGTCTGGTTCGGTGTGTCGTTGCTGATGGCGATGCAAGTGTATCTCAGCCAGTTCTTCACCTACGCCATGCCAAATGAGGAGGTGGCGCAGATCATTAGTGTCCCGTTCAACTCGATCGCTTCAGTCCTCCGGCGTACGCCATCTCATCGAGTTACACGTGGTTGTACAACATTTGCATCGTGAAGTTCCCCATGGCATTTTGATTTCGCTGGTAGTTGCTGACTGCGACGAGCTCCCGAGACCAGACAGGAGTACGAGAACCTCGGCTCCCAGCTCGGTTGCCAATCGATGGTGGATGCCCCCGATACCGTTTACCACAATACCATCAAAGAGTACTCGGAGGATTAACTTGGCTTCGTCCACCGCGAGATCGGTCAGAAATTCGACAATCTCGTCAGCATTATCGTGCTGTACCGAATCTGCGCTGCGCTGGCGCTGGGTTTCATCACCCACCAGAAGAAGTAAGCAAGAGTAAGCAAACACGCAGATGTGAGCAGATGCAATGCTGCTAGCGACGTGAAGATAGATTCGTGCTGAGGAGCACTGGGAACTCGTCTGTGTAGGACACCCGAGTGGCTGCCGTAGTGGCGCTGCGTGGAGCGTTGATAATAACATGCCTCATGACGGTGATGAACAGCGCGTGTATTGTCCTATGATGCCGTCGTAGACACCAGAAGCTCTGGGAATGACCTCCACCTCGTGACCCACCGATACATGTATATGCATGGCGTCTATAAAAAAGTGATGGACACTCAATCCAGGCTGAAGCACTGGCGACAGCGGGGCTGGTACATTTCACTGCCGCCGATGAGCTGCAGGCAGACGTCAAAAGCCACAACAAACAATATCAAACGTAGAACACAATAGCAATTGACGCTACGCTCTGTTCACCTCGAGGGTCGTGTCGGCCACAAGGCGTCGAGTGAACGCTGCGTCTTGGCCGCACGAAGAGCAGATGGCGTTGAGCTTGACGACCTTTTCAGCCGTGGGGATCAGCTCGACCACGTTATCGAACGCCTGCAAAAGTGCAGCAACCGTCAGCACCTCGTCCTCATCCCCTCTCACCACTATCCACGCATCGCCGCCCTCACTTTTCGCTCGAACGTCGCGTCCAGCGCCGCCACGACCACCACCTTGCCCATGTTCGCCGCATCCTGGCAGAACTTGACCAGCTAAAGCACATCAAGAGTGGCACACGTTCGTCAGAGTCGCTTTTCCCCCACCGAAACCTTGCAACTCCTTACGTCCGGGTAGAACTGTCCCTCGTCGATGCCAATCACGTCGTACTCGTCCAGGAACGGACGCACCTCCGCCAGCGTCTGCACTGGCATGGCCTCCACGAACACCTTGTCGTGCGTCGACAGCATCCTAGTAGTAGTAGTCGTATAGTACAATATCGATAAGTCACCAAGTAGTACTGCAGATATCACTGTACTGTACCGTACTGTACTGTACCGTACTGTACGTACTCCTCGGAGTGGCGCGTGTCGAAGAGGTACTTGACCACGAGGCACTCGAGCTTGGCGTGCTGGTAACGGTGGATGCGGCGGATGAGCTCCGTGCTCTTGCCGCTGAACATGGGCCCGACGATGAGCTGCAGACAGCCTTCGACCTTCACCCTCATCTCTCACTTGGCGGGCAAACGCGAGACTTGCCACGCACGTCGTGCACACGCGCTATATGTACTGTACCTACAGCGTTCGAGGACGACGGGCATACATTCCCCCAGTCAACATCGAATTTAGAACCTATATAGTTCTACCTAGTCATGTTGATAGGCTATAGGTGTACCTGTATTTTGTATTGTAGCCATCTGTCTGGTCTTACCAATTGGAAAACGATGGTTGGCGAAGACGAGACCACGCGCCAGAGCTTCTTCGTGGTGTACGTGCCGGCGGATGAGCGCAAGGAGCTGGAGGAGTGGGCGGTCAAGCTGCCGCAGGACAAGGAGGCGCAGCTCGGCTGCCTGACGGAGCGTCTGCGCGAGCACTTCAAGGGCGGCGCCACGGCCGCGTCCAAGGAGCAGCAGCAGGAGACGTTCAAACAGCAACTGCTGGCTCAGCTGCCCAAGGGCGCCACGCTCACGGACGAGACGCTGCAGATGATGCTGCAGATGGACAGCCTCGTGGACTCGATCCCGCTCGTACTCAACACGCCCGACGTCAAGCACGTGGGCGTTAACATGTACGTGGACGACAAGGGCACGGCCAAGGCTTTGCCAACCAACGTGCGCGCGTCAGCAATCTCTCAGGCCTGCGGCAGGATGCTGGAGGTCAAGGGCGACGCCTTCATCGGACGGGTCTTCGATAACGGTGCGTACGGAGATACTTTTTTTATAGGGGTTGTCATGGATTCTGACTGGGTTGTTGTTGGTAGATGACGACTTTGTGCGGATGGACTTCCGGTTGGGGGAAGTGTCGGGTGAAGCACCCTGGGTGCAGACGGCCAAGGTGCAGGCGGCGGCGGGCGCGGCGGGTAACGGAGGTGCGGCGGCGGGCGCGGCGCTGGCCCGTGCCAAGGCTCCGGGCAAGGTGATGCTGCCCGGATCCATCCAGCGGGTTTGTGGTGCTGACCGCTGCTCGAAGAACGGCACGCTGCGCTGCTCGCGATGCAAGGCGCAGTTCTATTGCGGCCCGGGGTGCCAGAAGGCGGACTGGAAGCTGCACAAGACCGGATGCAAGAAGTAAGCGGGGTGCAATAGGAGAGGCAAAGTGAGAAAGCGCTTGGGTTTGGTGTGGATGATCTGCGTTTGTTGTTTTAGGTGGTACGGGTGATCCAACAAGTGAACCGCTTGGTTTAGATTGACGTGCCCGTACAAGATGCAGGCTAGATCCTTGGCGATGGGCTGTAGCTTAACGGCCGGGTAACCTCGAGCTGGAACCGATTTGTGTTGTGGAAGGAGGAACAAGATTTCCCATGTAGACTTCATCTCAAGACCTTCACCAGGGTGAAACTCCACGATATGTTGTCAGGAAACGCCCACCTTCGCACTAGGACCTCCGTTAGAGTACGGCGACACAAGTAAAACCTGCTTAGTGGTATTCACGACGTATTGGGGAGGTTCAAGCTACAGTATGGCTGTATGGCTGCCACATACCGAATGCGCCTCCCCTCTTACGCACACGTGGTTTGCTTGGCTAGATCTTCCTATGTACGGGACCGAGCAAGAGCTTGACGATCGCCACAGCGTGTCGTTCAGATGGAGGTCACATGTTTTTCGACTCATTGAAGACGTTTATTTATCCTGTCATCACCAATTACGTTATAAACAACCGTCGGCATGCAGCACGCAGAAAATCCAAACCGGGTAAATCAATCGCTTACTCAAGCATACTTGAGGCACAGCAAAAAATCAGCTGCAGTTTCTGACTTCCAATGCAAACTCCGAAGATTTTTACAATTAACTCCCTTCCCCACTAGATCACGCGCTGGTAGATTTTACACATCACGTGGCCCATTGCTGTCGTTTCCTCATAGCGGCAAAATGCGGTCGATCTCTTCCTGAGAAACTCCAAGCAGATCAAGCTTTTTCCGGGCGGCAGCCTTCTCGAACAGCAGCTGAACCTGCTTCGACTCCAGCTCACATTCCAGCTTGGCCCGTTCAAGCTGATACATTTCATGCCGCTGCTTCTCTTCGTCGTTAACACGTTTGAGCAGCGCCTCACGCTCAATCCCCGTATCGTTTTGCTCTTGTGACCGCGTACGCTTCACTGCACTCGGCTCCTCTTCCGAGTTTTTCCGCTTAGTTGTCGGTTGCTTCGGTGCAGCGTCCTTCGTACCATTTGTCTTCTGCGCAGTCTTCAGAGCATTTTCCTTGTTGCGCTTCACAGCCTGTGAAGTCTCCTCCGTACCATTCGTCGTAGCAAGGGGAACGGTGGCCGCAGATTTCGGAGGTCGTCCTCTCCTCTTCTTAGCAGGAGCCTCCGCGGTCTTCGGCGCAGCTTGCTCCATAGCAACCTGCAGCGCTGAAGACAGAATTTTATCTCGGGGCATGCTCTTGTTTTTCTTTGGCTCCACAGTCGTCGAACTCTTCTCTTTCTCAGCACCGGTATTAGCCGAAGACAGCATCTGCTCTCTGGGCGTGTTGGTCATTTCTTGCAGCTCCTCCGTCGTCAAACTCTTTCTCGCAGCAGCGTAACCCGGTGAAGGCTCAATCTGCTTAGCTAATCTGCTAGCCTTCTTCCGCGGTTTCACTGGTGCCGACGGCTTCTCTTGCCCAACACCGTCATTCCCAGCAAGACGCCGTTCCCTGAAGGTGCCCCCGCCCTTCTGCTGAGACTCCGTCGACGGTGGTGCCTCCTTCTCCTTTTCAGCAGCATTGTCCTTCCCAGCAAAGAGCCGCTCTCTGAACGTCTGAGCTTTCTTCGACTGCGTCTCCGTCGTCGTTGAGTCCTTGTCTTTGTCAGCAAAAAGCCGAGCTCGGAACGTGTTCCTTTTCTCCGTGGGCGCCGCTGCCTTCTCCTCCTCCTCCTCCTCCTCTTCACTCTCCTCCTCCTCCTCCTCCTCTTCTTCTTCCTGCTCCACGTCCTCCGCGCTGTCCTCGTCCAGCTCGATGGTCTCCGGGTGCTTCTTACTGAACGGGACGCCTCGGAACGCCGGGTCCAGTCTCTTGAACTGCGGACACACGCGGTCCACCTGGGCGCGCACATCCTTCGAGGCTTTGCCCGTCATGTAGGCGTCGTGCATGCCCGTCTCCAACAGCCACTGCTTGGCCTGGATGTACTGCTTCTCGGTGGCGTCCACCTTGTAGCGCACGAACGGCGCCTTGCGGTGCGCCAAGCCCTCGTCCTGCATCATGTCCACGAGCTCGCGCACCAGCGGACTGCGCGCCTCCGTGCGCCAGCGCTTCACGTTGCCGGGCGTCGTGAGCCAGCGTATCAGCACGTCCATGGTGGTGGGCGCGCCCGGCCGCACGTTGTCCGACAGCGCGGAGTGGTAGGGCGAGCGGGCCTTCCTCTTGGGCATCCTGGATCTGAGCTCCTCGGGGGATTTTTATTTTTGGACTAACATACAGAATTTTAAAAAAAATAAAAAAATAAAAAATAGCAACGTGTGCACACACGCATAACACTAAGGAGAAGTGGCGGCTAAGGAGAAATGGGGCAAGTTCAACTGGAAGTTAGTTTACCCTTGATGTTTGTTTGCATTTAGACCTTGGGCGTTATAGGGGCAGCACATGGTCGACCTCGGCGGGATCGATGCCGGCGCCGAGAAGTTTCTTGCGGGCGAGAGACCGCTCCATCGCGAGCTGCACTTGCTTGGCCTGCAGCTCGCACTCGAGCTTGGCACGCTCAAGCTGGAAGAGCTCGTCGCGCTGGTCTCGTTCCTGCTTGGCGCGCTCGACAAACGCCTCCCGCTCGAGATCTCTGGTGGCATCGTTGGCGGCGCTGTCAGCCCGGGGGCGCTTCGCAGTACTGGAAGAGGACGACTTGCTGGAGCTGCTGCGTTTCCGAGAAGTCCGCTTCGCCACGGGAGACTCGGACTCAACTTCGGATTCGCTTTGTTCGATCGGCTTTGGGGCATCGGAATCATTTTGCTCGACGGGCTTCTCAGCGTCTTTCCCCCCCACGTCGACAGCGTTATCGTCTTCGTCGTTCTTGGATTCGTCTCCTTCAGACCCCTCATCCTGGTCCGAAGGTGCCTTCAACTGCGTCGGAGGGACTTCTTCCTCGGTGTCACCATCTTCGCTCTCACTTTCGCTTGAGCTGCTGCTTGAACCACCACTCGAATTTGCTGCTGCCTTGGAACTATCTTGCTCGGGTTCTTCCTCCACTTCCTCCTCCTCGGTTTCTTCCGATTCTTCCGATTCTTCCGATTCTTCCGCTTTGCTCTTATCTGCATCATCATCAACTTCGCTTCGCTCCGCTTGTTCTCCCTCTTCGCCTGTAGTTCCTGCATCAACCTCGTCGGGTTGGGCTAACGGGATCCGCTCCTCTCCACCGACGTCTTCTTCTTGCTCGCTTTCGCTCTCACTCTTCTCTTGGCTTTCGTCACTATCTTCGTCCTCGGAACTACTCTCTTCAGAGTCACTTTGCTTTCGCTTTGTTTTGAAGAGACTCCTCACGCCAGTCTTCACAGCAACGCGAGTGTGTGGTTTCTCTTCCTCCTCGGAACTCTCACTCTCGGCATTAGCTTCTGCTTCTGGGATTCTGTCCGTCTCCTCCTTCTCGTTCCGGTTTTCCTCATCAACTGCGGCAACTATAACGTCGTCCTGCTGCCCGATTCCTTCGCTCTTGTTAGCACCACCCGATTTGCCCGCGTCCTTCCCCGCCGTCTTCCCAGTCGATGCGACTCCGTTAGCAGCCCTTGGTATCGTCTCCACGTCCTTCCCACCTCCGCCATTACCTTGTGTTGGCTCCTCCGCAGCTGCCGTGTGCCTGTACTTCTCCAGACTCTTCTTCCACTCCCCTCCAGCAGCTACAGCCACAGCCCCGTTACTTTTGCCTCCAGTAGCTTCCCCGTTCGCCTGCGCCCTCCTCCCAAAAACTGGCAGCAGCTCTCGATACTGCGGGCAGAGCTTGAGCACCGCCTCGACGGTTTCCGGATCCGTCTCCCCGCGCAGGAACGCGTCCGCCTGGTTCGTCCGGATCAGGTGCGCGGCCGCAGCGGAGAAGTGGATCTCCATGAACCGGATCTTGTGCTGCACGTCGCCCCCTTCTCGGTGCTCGATGCCGCTGGCCCGCAGCGCCTGGACGACCTCCTTCACGAGCCCCTTGTGCTTCTCCCGGCGCCAGCGCTCGGCGTTGCCGGGCGTCGTGAGCCACGCCATGAGCACCTCCAGTGACGACGGAGTGTCGGGTCTCGCTCGGTCGGAGCCCCACGGCTTCGTCTTGCGGCGCACGCGCGTGGCGTCGTCCTTGGTCGCCTTCTTGGCCTTCCGCGTCATCTTGGTAGCGGGGGTTTGAAGAGCGCACGCTAAACCCTTTCAGAGGTAATAGTCGACTTGAGCGGGGAATGTGATGTAAAAGTGAAAGCAACTCGAATGAAATTGATTTTATACATGGAATGTCTGCTGACATTGACAACATTGAGCCGCATGAAACAACGTTGCATTGGTGGGAGGGAATCAGCACCCCTGCCAGGATTGCCGTCGACGCCGAGTAGCTCCATGCTTCCAGGCACCGCACACCGTGCGACCATGCGGACTTTGTTGGGCGCGGCATCGGACAGCACCTTGGCGACGACCACGGCCAGAACGACCGCCAGCACCACCATCAACAGCGGGAGCTGCTGGCCTTGGGGATGCCTTCCAAATGATCCCTGCCACTATCGTTATAGTGGTTATCGTTATAGTGGTTATAGTGGCAGGGATCATTTGGAAGGCATCCCCAAGGCCAGCAGCTCCTTGCAAACCTTGACCCAGACGCAGATGGCTACGTCGCGCTAGATCTGGAGTTTAAGCAATCAAGAACTCGCGTTGATTTTTTTACAGAGCTAGAGGCGACGTGTTCAGTATTGGACATCTTCGTGCAGGATCGTCGTCGTCCCTTTTAGCGTACTGAGGTTCAGCGACCTCGAGCTGATGTTGTCCGTTGACGCTCCACGCTTTCTCTACTGGTTCGCGAGGCTTGATCTAACGTAATGTGCTTGAGGAATTGTAGATCCCCCGGTCTTGTGGGTAACACGGGTTCAAGCCAACCAATAGCAGGGGGTGACTGAAAAAAAAACTCGGTGGTGAAGACGAATAATGTTGCAGGCGCATCAGGGACGAAGCGATTTCGGGTAGAACGCCAATGCAACTCGCCCAGGCTCAGCGCTAAATCCGAGTATGTGGCCGCTTTGCTGACCGAGTCAGAGGGGAGTCGTGGGTTTCCATACTCGAGCTACAATGCGAACGTGCCAAGCCATTTGCAGCAGAAAGTTCGGTGGTCGCATTCTGGTTGAAGTGAGCTAGCTTCCTCTACAAGAGCATTTGACCACCGTTCCGCGAAAGGTTCATACCTTCACCAAGAGTCAGCACATATCTTTCGGCAGCGATGGCAGACTTGTACTGGGACGAAGATGGTGTTGGTGGCAGTGCATCGTCGATGGCGGTGTTGTTGCAATGGCTCTCGGAACCTGGGAATGCTGAGTGCTGGCAAAGGTCGTCGGGTAAAAGAGAGGAGACGCGGCGTATTCTGGTCAAAGAAATCCACGAGTCCCTGCTGGCACACGGCATCAAGCATCGTACACGCGGCAGCGTTGACATTCAGATTTGCGAGCTAATGCATAGCTTCGAGAAGGTGGAGCGTTGGCTCCAGAGAAAAGGCCTTCGTCATCTTGAGCCCAATAGCAGGGCCGAGCACAAGGTGGTGAAGGCTTGCCCCTACTACCGAGAGCTTTCGCATGTGCTGAACTCTTCTCGATCTGCTGCGGATGCAAGCTCTCAAACCCATCGCAGATATGAGGTCTCTACCGGGACGGCGAAGGATGTGGGGTATTCCGATGAGGACGAGGCGGGGTTGCCTGACATTGACTCCAAGCGAGTGCCCAGCAGTGACAAAGGGAAGCGCGCAGGGATGGAGCACGATTATGATCACGTTGAGATGGGTGATGCTGATCGTACACGTCTACTCGAAGCGGAGAAGGCTGTTCGTCGTGAGCTTTTCAAGGTAGAGCTGCAGTCTAAGAGCGACGAGGCCATCTGCGTGAGGGTGAAATCACGCATGGAACTGTTGGACTTAGGAATCTCGATCGATGAAGTTGATCGCCTTATGCCATTGCCGTTGTGATCGCGGGAACGCTGCTCCAATGGAGAGGCCTGTCCATTCAACCACCGTCTTACACTATCAGCATATTTTATTGGTGACAGCTAGTAAGTGGTTGTCTGGCGGGCTAAAGTAACACATCAATTAGAGCAAGTAGCAAATTCAAGTCCGTAATTATAATGCTTCACGGATTCCTCACTTCACATTTGTCCCTCCCTCTACAAGAACAGTTGATTGGCATCAAACAAGATCCAACAATTCGCTCGGAAGTTAACGATGGGGAGAGTGCGTTGGAACTCAGACGGCATTGATGGAGGGCCTTCATCGATTGACGTGTTACTCCAATGGCTCTCCACTGCAGGGAACACTGCAAGGTGGCTAGAGCCAGCGTTGGCAATGGATGGGAGACGCACAGAGCTGTACAACGAAGTGTGCGACTTGCTTGAGGATAATGGCATTACGCATCGCAACCCACACAGCGTCCAAAAAAAGTTATCGCGCATGCTAGATCAATTTGGGGCGGCTGAGAACGACGATAGGATGACAAAGCGCAAGGTCGCGACGATCTGCCCACATTTCTCGGAGATCGCAGCCTTATTACGGCCCCTTCGAGATACTGCAACCAAAACCGACGCAAGTAGTGCCCGGACCACGAGAGTTGAGCATTTTTTGGGGTATCGCGCTGCTACGAATGCGAAGATACCCAGAATTGGCTCAAAGCGAATGGGCTCGAGCGGTTTGCATGAGGCGGAGCCAACGACGCGCGTTCGGCTCGCAAACCACTCCAGCCAGCCTCGAGGCAAAGAACAATACGATGAACGCCAATCTATCTTAGAAGACGAGCTACAGACGCGCCGAGAGCTCTACCGACTGGAGATTCAAGTCAAGCGCGACCAGGCTATTTGCGTGAGGGCTAAGGCGCGCAAGCAACTGCTGCGGCTGGGGGCACACTCGACGAGGTAAACCGCCTCATGCCTCTATGATTTTGGCGGGGTGAAGTATGTGTCCTGCTGTGAAGTGAACAAATACCCTCCCTTCCACGCAAAGACCGAAGTGTATTTACAAGAACATTTGACAACCAAGGTATCTTCACTAGACTTCACCTACTGCACGATGTCATGACCAAATGGGTTTAGTCTGGGGGGGGGGGCTCTAACTATACTCCTACAGGGAATGTAGCGCGATGGCTGGACCCAAGGGCGGGAGCTGGCGCAGGAAATCTACGACCTCCTGCTCTCACACGGAATCACGCGTCGTAGCATCCTAAGCGTCCAGCAAAACAGTTGGTTTCTGTTGAACCAGTATAAATGAGGCTGAGAAGTAGCTAGAGAGGAAGGGGGTTCGCCACTTCGATGCCAACACGAATGCGAGGTGCGAATCTGTCCTGACTAGTCTCGCGCGCGTACTGCGAACACCAATAAGAGCTCAATGTTGGGGGTAAATAGAGCAAATCTGTAGTTTTGCGCGCTCGGCATTGCTAAAGTTGCTTCCAACGCCCAGGCAAGTGCCATACGTGAGGCCATAACTGTGCAACAACTCGTACATCTCCGTGAGCAGCACGGCCCGTGCCCGGCCGCAATTCCTGCCGAGCTTAACCAGCGGGCTCCAAAATACCGATAGCAATCCCAGCAGGAACTCGATCAAATGAGACACCACTGATATTAGGCACAGCACAACAAAACCTCCCTCAACTACAAAGGCAATAGTCGATCGACATCAAATAGAGGAAGACCCATGTCGAGCAATTCCTTTCTCGCTTTGGCCCGCACCAAAACAGCTTCGTCACGCTTGACTTGCAATTCGAGTTTGAAAAATTCTCGACGCTCCTCTGGTTCGGCTTCCAAAACGACTACAGGATTCACTTCCGCGACGTCTGTCGGCTGGGAAGGACCGCTCCGAGTGCGTTTAGACCCCGACAGTCTCGCCAGCGCTAGCTTTTGTACAGTAGGTTTAAACCTGACGTCAATTTCCATGTTGGGGCTGGTTTGAGGTGTTGAAGCGACTGCGGATCTCTGGGCAGACCGAAGAACGGGCACAATCATTGGATAAACAGGACACAGGTGCAGCACAACGCTCTCAGCCTCGAGGCTGTCTTGAAAATTACGGATCCCCTTGCTCAAAAGCCAGTTCTCCGCTTTGTCGAACTGCTCTTCCAAAGCACGAAGCTTCGAGTCCGTACCGCCTGGGGTGCGATAAGCAATACCGTGGGTCAGCAACAGGTCGTAAATCTCACTTGCTAGTTCCCACCGTGACCCATCCGTTTTTCGCGCTGCTTCCTGCCAACGCACAGCATTCCCCGGAGTTACAATCCACTTGAGTAGAACGTTTAATGACGATGGTCTTCCGTCAACAGCATCAGAATCCCATTTCGAGCTGGTGAAGTCTGTATCCTGACTTGTGCCGCAGTAGGCGTCGCTGAACTCTCCTTGAATGTCAATTTCGTCATCATTGCTTTGGTATCCAAGCTCGCTTCCTGCAACTGCGACTGTCGTGTTGTTACTAGAGATTTGAGATGCTACTTCTGCTGACGACAACGCAGTTCGCAGCGACGGCGTAATTTCTCGGTAATCTGGGCAGATATCGACTACTTCGCGTTCCATTTTCTTGCTGAGACCAAAATGACGTAGCCCCCTCCTCTTGAGCCACTTATCAGCCTTTCCAAAGGCTTGCACCAAATGGCCAAGCTTACTGTAGATACTTTGACAGGTGCGGTGTTTGATGCCGTGACTCACAAAATACTCGTGAATTTCTTTGGTGACTTCCACCCGCACTCCTTTCATCCCTGCTGCCTGGGTCCAACGCGTACTATTTCCAGGATCTGCCAACCACTGTAGCAGCAAGTTTAATGACGAGGGACCACCACCTACGCTGTCCGCGTTCCATTTAGTGCTCGTGTAATCGCGACTTTGGTACTGAATATCGGATCGGACGCGTTCTGTATCCGCACGAACACCGCTGGAGTCATCTCGAATAGGGATAACCTCGTCGCTATTGCAAACATCCTCCGAATCTTCCCTCGCGTCGGTAGTCTGCGCCTCGCTACTGCTGACTTCGGATGTCGTGGTTTTTGAAGAACTTTGAGGTTGGAATAAAGGAGCAATCTTAGTGTAATGAGGGCAAATTTTCAGCACTTCGCGCTCCATATTTTCGCTGATGCCGACCGAATACCGACGTAGCCCCCTACTCTCCAGCCACTTCTCCGCTTGGACCAGCTGTTGGTTTTGTTCCCCCAGCTTAGTCTTGATACCAGAAATGGTACGATATGTGATGCCGTGGCTGAGGAGCAGCTCGTACACTTCAGTGCTCAGCTTGTGTCTCGATCCATCTCGGATCGCTGTTGCTTTATACCAGCGCCACGCATTCCCGGGGACCACAAGCCACTCCAGTAGCACATCCAGGGACGAAGGTCTTCCGTTCTCGGCGTCCGCATCCCATCGAGGGTTCACAGCATTCTCCTGTAGATTTTCTGACTGAGAGCGAGCCAACGGCTCGTGACGAACAGGAAGATCTTCGTGGATACTGCCAGCTTCACCGTCTCCGTTCTCACTCTTGACGTTTTGCTTAGGTCGGGACCGTTGTGTTCGTACCATTGGTAAAACACGGAATAAATGGGCCATTTCACGATAATATGGGCAAATCTTGCCCACCTCCCGCCTCGTTTCCTCGCTAAGGTCAAACTGACTGCGCCCCTTTCGCTTTAGCCACTCGTCGGCCTCTTTCACTTGGCGCACAAACTTCCAGAGATTCCTGTTGATGCTGTCACGTGTGCGGTGGGTGATACCGTGGCACAGGAACAAGCTGTACACTTCGGTGAGCACCTCCGCCCGCGTGCCGTCCACATCCTTCGCAGATTTTATCCAGCGCGTCCCGTTGCCAGGGACCGCCAACCACTGCAGAAGCAAGTCCAGCGACGAAGGACCGCCACCCACACCGTCCGCCTCCCAATTCTCCGACGTTGACATAGTTCGCAACCTTTTTTTTTTATTCTTTAAAAAAAAAAATATTGGTGCTCTTGTAGAGGAAGTTTTCTTCTTTTTCAAATGAAAGGACAAATCTGCTCTGTATTTACACGTCTACAAAGGCAAAAGTCGATCCACATCGGCCAGAGGAACGCTCAAGTCCAGTAACTCCCTCCTTGCCTTGGCTCGAACGACGATAGCTTCGTCTCGCTTCACTTGGAGATCGAGCTTGAGAAACTCGCGACGCTCGTCTGGCTCGAGTTTTAGCTGCGGCTCCCAATTCGTTCCCTCCAGCATGATCTTTTGTAGTTTGTGTTCGACTCCTGCGTGCTTGACAACCTCATCGTGAAATGCATGCGAACGTTCTCGTTTAAACCCAACATTGGGCTGCTCTTCGTCGGTATCACTGCTGCTGAGGTTCTCCACATCCGAACTTGCGTCAGTGCTGCTGTTCTCTTCACAGTTAGCTCTTCCGGTTCTTGCTGCTATCACTGCGATTGCAACTTCTGCCACAACTGCAGCAGAACGCTTGGGTCGCAGCAAAGACTTGAGCACAGGGTAGTAGGGACACCTCTGCAGCACTTCTCTCTCGCTCTTCTTGCTGGCGTCATAGTGACGCAGTCCTTTGGTCTTGAGCCAACACTCCGCATTCTGAAGCTGGTGCTCTAGCTTGCAGAGTTTAGTGTTAATGCTGGCGACTTTACGGTAGTTGATGCCGTGAGCCAGGAGCTGGTCGTAGACCTCGTAAGCCATCTCCATCCTCGATCCGTCGCCCTCCCGTTTAGGTTCCAGCCAGCGCGCAGCGTTCCCGGGAACCTCGAGCCATTGGATCAGCACGTCCATAGATGAAGGGCCGTCGTCCACGCCATCGGCGTCCCAGCTTGGATTGCTCCTCATCGCGCCTCGGGTGCTGGCACTCTTTCAAAAGAAATCCGGGGGATAACCATCTCGATTGTCATTGTTCTTGTAGAGGGAGATCTCGCTTCAACATGGTTGATTTACGAGCCGACAAATGGTCCGACCACGCTTGACTTGAGATTCGATCTAGAACAGCTCACGGCACTCCTCTTTTCAACGCCCGCGTTAACTATCCAAGTCTTCGGAGAGGCTGCTCGCTTGGCCTCCTTGGTGTATTTAACAGGACAGAGCCCCTTCCTCTTGAGCCAGTTCTCTGCTTGAGATTCCCACCCCTTCAATATATGTTTTCTTTTTGCGTAAAGGCGGATCTTGGGCCAAGTGGTCCTGTGATGATAAGTTGGGTCACTACTGCAACTCACTACCATAGCTAAAAAAAAAAAACTAATGAAGCGTGTCTATTTAGTTCCTTGCCTTGCTTTAACCAAAATTGTGCCTTGCATCTTGAGTTGCAAGAACTTGCGGCCATCCTCTGATTCGGCTTTCAGGCCGTCAACACGTTTAGCATCAACCACATCTGGCATCTCATTTTTTATTTCCTTACCATCGTTTGACATTCCCAAAAACAACCAGCCATTACGGTACATCTTCCAACGACGATGATCACCTCGATTGCATCCGAGTCCCATTGGAAGGTAAAGTCTACATTCGGGACTCGAGACGGCTCTTGAGAGTGCAGGAAGCATTGAAAACAAAAAAGATTGAAGCAAATGCGTGATTTCAGGGAAGTGCGGACAAAGTTACTGCAATAGCGCTGCGCGCTCCATCTTCTTCCTGACGTCAAAACAGCACACCACCTTCCTATTGAACCACCTATTCAGAATCATAGGAACTGGTATTTTTGCCTGCACAACTCCGTTTACCATCCACCACTCGTCTTATTAACCTCCACTTATTAATACCACTCATCACTCTCTCAACTGATTGGAACCAGCGTGCAGCGTTATCGAGATCTGCGAGTCACTCCAGTAAACACCGATTGAGAAAGGCCCAGCCCCACCACCAACGCTATCGGAATCCCATTTCCATGTTCCGCCGTGATTCTTACAGTTCTTGAACAGGAAGTGACATTGTTTCCCAAGAAATGTGGTACTTGCTTCGTCAGCACTACACTTCTGGTGATCAATGTCAGCAAGAGGAATGCTGTCGAGAGCTCTTACCGCGCTTTGGCTCCTACTATTAGCGTTTCGTCTCGCTTTACTTGAAGTTCGAGTTTGAAAAACTCGCGACGCTCATCCGGTTCAGCCTCTATTGCACGGTAACGCATTGTGCGTCCTTCAGGTTAAATTTTGTGCAGTTTACCTTGGACCATTGCGCGCTTGGTACCTCATCATGACGAAGTGTCTGCCCACCTCGCTTGAATCCAACTTATGCAGCTCTTCGTTGTCTTCTCTGCTGCAACTGGGATAATAAAAAAAAACAGTACTGATTTCATCACTACTGTAGGAATCGTTGCTGTAGGTGTTAGGTCTCGCCACTGGCCCGACCGACATCGACAGCTATTTCAATTGAGGACAGCCCACAATCGACGCCATCGTCATCCCAGCTCCGTGTCTTCATCATGTTTCTTTTGCACTGGAATTCGTGGCACGCGAATGACGACGTTCTCGTAGAGGGAGAATCCGCTTCGAGTATCTTGACTCTCACGCATATTGCATGCTCCCGAGGTCGAGTCAAAGGAGCTCCCGTCGAGTGTGCACTTCAGATTCCTGATAGAAAAGAAGAAAAAACTACTGGGTGCTACAATTGACTTGGAACACCTTGCCTGCTCAACACAATGTCAGGTCATACGCAAAACAAGGATGAACGAGAATGGTAAATATCGTTGAAACGCGAAATGTTCAGGCACGCGTAGATTAGTCGGACACGGACAATTACCACAGTTCGATGAGAAATCTTCAAAGCGGGATGAATCTGCCCACGGTTTCCTCAAGAAACTGGTCTTCACTAGATACGCTTCCGTCTGAACGCCGACCGTTCCTCAGCGGCTTCCGAGCAAGGGCTCTTGCCAGTTGGTGAGCTGGTTCACTTGATCTCTACTTGAGCAGAGCGTCAGGTATCTGCTTACTTTTGTTTTACCTACATTTGCGGATGATGACAAACGACGCATAACTATATTCGCCCCACAAAATTGTGAAGATTCTCCACGAGTCCTTGCGGGCGAATTGACACACTAAGCTCGGCAACAGCACTTGGAACGCTACTACTGAGTATTTGTTTTACTCCTGCCATCAAACGAACTGCGTAGAGTTATCCCCATGTAGTGTGCTTCATGAGGTTTACCAATCGTTTTATCGCCGCGAAATGAAGAAATAAGAAACTAATAGCCGATCGATGCCAACTCCGCTTGATCGTTGTCCCCAAAACCTACTTACTCCGGAATGGCGCGGCGCACGTCTTTTAGGATACCAGCACTCAGCAACGTGTGGCGAGATAGCAGCTTTTCGCACGTCGTACGCAGTTCCTCTCTCTTTTGTTCGGCCTCGACGTGGCATTTGGCAATGGCGCGATACCACGTCGGAGTCTTTCATCGCTCACCTTTGCTTGCACCACTGCAGTTGTCTGCTTGGTGACCCGATGAGCTTCATAGCGAACCTCTCGATGTCCATCCAAATGCTCGGTCACCTCAAGTCTTTCGGCCAGCATACTAGTGTACACGACTTGCTTGTCCGTCAGCGAGTCCTGGCCATCCGAGCTCAAACCCGCGTCCGAGATCCGTGCGTGCTTCCTCAGTGTACTTTCACGCGTCTGCTTCTTCTCAGTAATTGTACTTTTGGCACGTTTGTTTTTGGGTCAAGCATCTGGAAAATGGGCGTGAAGTGCGAGTACATCGGGCATCGCTCCGACACTCCAAGCTTTACATTCTCGGCAGCTTTGCCGCTATGATAGCGCGCAAGTTGTCCCCGGCTCACAAGCCAATCGTTTGCTGCTTCGAATTGGGTCTCCAGTCTCAAGATTTTGCACACGATCGCTTGCGGGGGCCGATTCATGATTCCGTGGGCGTGCAATCTCCTTAGCTTTGATTTCCTTCCCTCCGCATTACCAGCGCGTGTAGTTACCAGGTGCTGAAAGCCACATCCATGGAAGTCTCGCCCCCAGGCGTCTTGGCATCAACATCCCAAGCTGCCATCGCTCTGTGTCTCATGCTCTGCCCGTTTATTTTTTCTGAGGCTGCACAATGAAGAAAAGAACTCGAACCGATTGCATTCAAACCCGGAGATGGACTAACGACACCAGCGACCTCGTCCCATTGCGTTTGCCTTTAGTGGGTCAGCACAAATCAGTTCGCGAGGATGAAGATTTTTTTTGTTTGTTTTGTTTTGTATTGTGTTACTGCTGTCGTTAGACCGCGAACTCGAATAAAAAAAAACTCTTCTATGTAGGTGCTACGTTGCCTACACAGGTACTCCAGGCCTCATTGTTCGGCCCGCTTCGTCCCCCCCTCTCTCCTTTTCCTTGTGTTGGTCGCCTCACCATGTCTGGCTCTCCCCCACTTGCCCAGGATGAAGATTTCTTGGGACACAGACAACGCCAAGCCCGGAGCACCGATGTGGTCATCAATTGGCTGCGGACGCCAGGAAACTACCAGAAATGGCGATCCGAAGCGAAGCGACAGACTTGTAAGCGCATCGCGGCTACATGTATACTCGACGCTCATGGGACTGCACCTCGCTCCGCCGCCGCAAATTACGTCAGGATTCACCGTATGGAAACAAAATGTGACTCTGCGACGACGTGGCTCAAAACGAGTGGGCATTTTGAACAGTACCACCGCGGTGATGCTGACAAGGATGTAGTCGAGGGGATGAAGGCCCTGTGTCCCGATATCGTGAGCTTGTCATGGTGTTCCAGAAGGACGAGGTAGCGAATGCACTTCGCAATCGCGAAAGGAGCACGGACAACGAAAGACGCTCGCACAAACGCAGCAGCGAAGAGTCAAAAGGGGGCACGCAGCCCAAGCAGAAGCGGGTTCTTCACCAGGATTCAGACTCAAGCGACCGTGGCCAAGATGTCGACCTCCCTCCGCGATCAGTGGCTGCTCCTGCCGCTCGAACTCTGAGGAACGAGTCCGTGTTAAACTCTACTCGTCTTCTTCAAAATTTCCATGCGCCCGGCGCTTTTGGAGTCTCGTTGGACAATTTTTTTGACGCCAAGCGCGTGGCCTTCGCGAGCACGAGCGGCAGGACGGTCAAGCAACGGATTCTTCAGTGCGAACTTTCAAAACAGGAGAAGTTGGTTGAGTGCCACCTCCTCGCCGAGAAAACGTACGCACCAAGTGCGAAATTGAATGCCGGTGTCCCGGAAGAGATCGTGGAAAGAACGATGCCGCTACGAGATTAAGTTTGTTTGACTATTAGCTTGGTAGCGGCTGCCGACAGCTTCCTTTTTGTTAGTATTTTCGCTACATATACATAAATGGCATGCGTGAATTTCTCGCTACCACACACATGGCTACATTGCATCGACACCACACGCTAAGGTTCTTGTAGAGGGAGTTCATCGTCATTCGACCTCATGAAGTTGGCGAAGGCGGCGTCCCAGCAGCTCAAGGCCGTCGTCCTCGAGTACGACGTGCTATGCAGCACGCTAGTGGGCAAGTCGGCCTCGGAGCAGGCGGAGCAGATGCGCCGTAAGCTCGCAGCGGAGACGAAGCGGCAGCAGAAGGAGCAGCATCGCTTCGGGGCGTCGCTCTTCGGGGCCAAGAGCCCCCAGTCCATGCTGGTGAGCGACGTGCGCGGCCTGCTCAAGGACCTGAACGAGGACGCGACCGGCAAGCCGTGGGCGGTCAAGGAGCGGCTGCAGAGCACGCTGCAAGGCCTGCCGAGCCAGAGTACGCGGCGCTGAATGATTGCAACGCAACTGGGTGAGTGTGTCATTGTGTCATTGTGTCATTGTGTCATTGTGTCATTGTGCAGTTCTGGAGCGAGTGACGGGCTCCGAGGAGAAGGCGAAGGCGGGCAAGAGCGAGGATGAGATTCACCTGGAGAAGCAGCTGCAGTCGGCGTCCGAGGAGCTGGCAAGGCTGAAGCAGCAGAAGGAGGAGCAGCAGCGAAGGGAGCGAGGGGGGAGTCAGGGGGTTGGAGGGACGAGTGCTGCGAGCTCGTTGAGGGACAAGTACTTGGGCAAGATCAAGAAGCTGAAGGAGAAGAAGAAGGAAGAAGGAGCGAGGAAGACAGAGGAAGTTGTGGTGGCGGCCACGTCTGCGGGGTTGTCGACGTGGGTCGTGAACGACGGAGCGAATGAAGTGCTGGTAAGTAACACGTGTTGATGAGGAAGGTTTGGAGAGAGTTCTATTGGAAGAGCGGTGCTTTGGCACTAACTCGGGCGCTGGTGTTGCACAGAGCTACTCGGATCTACGCGGATTGTTCAAGGCTGTGATTCCGCCTCGCGATGCGCTGCAAGATGTACGTACTGAGTACGTAGTGTCACGGCGAGGGTTGAACTTGACACGAAAGTGTACCAACATGTGTTCGTTTCTATTTGGCGTACTGTACAGGACGAGTACAAGTTTTTCTTGAAAGAGGTGAACACGCGTTGCTATCAAGGTTTCCTAGATGGGCTGCACTAACAAGCGCCAATGTCTCTTCGTTTTGTGCGCAAACATTGTATAGATGGAGGGCCAGTTCGACATGTTCGTGCCAAAGGAAGAGCAAGATAAATTCCCGGACCCGAAGCCAATCCTCCACATGTGCGAAGAGTTCGGCCTCAAACCGTCCGATGTCCTCGTGCTAGCACGGCATGCACCCACGATTAAGGCTGCCAAGTACGCTATCTCACTTACTCTCGTTTTGTCTGCCCTCGTTGCAACCGACTAACCTTCTTGCTGCTTGCTAACAGGGACGCAGGGACGCACGTGTGTCATTACATGCCCGGAGACAAGGCCATCCCGAACCATACCGCGCACTATCACTTGACACACCTGCGTGAGTACCAACACCTCGTTGAGGATCATAACGGCGTGTCCTATCGCGACAAGATCAATATGGGCTCCATCGAATTCTAAGTGGGTTCAGCATAGATCTTTTGCTCCTGTCGGAGAGGGTTCCGCATAGATATGATAGCTGCAGTACACACGACGCGCGATGGCTCCGGTACCATGCAGCCTTTATCATCTCCTCTTGTTTGTTCCCGATGGTGCCTGAAGTTAACAAATTAACAGTTAGTTCTCGTGCAGTTTGTCCGGTAACGATGTGGAAGTGAGGGCTACGATTCTCCAACTCGCCAAGATCTACACGCATCAACTACTGCCACGAAATAAAACGGGGCTTCGATACGTGAGTTCGAGCTTGTTGCCACTGGACACTACGCTACGGCTGTTGACCAGTACATTGACGTTGTACAGTACTGATCCATCGGAGTGCAATCGCATGGTGGTGTTTGCTGGAATCATACTGCTGAAATTGGCCAGTACTAGAGAATTCATTGACGCCATTCGGTGTCGGAGAATACCGGGTTGATGATGTTGCTGCGGATAGTGCGGGGGTCATGGCACTGATGCAAGCCACTGGTAAAGGACCACTTCGTGTCGCTCAGTGTTTATTCGATTGCGGGGCTGATGCCACTGACATTTAGGGGGAAGTGGGGGCAACGCTAATGAAAGGAGCTCAGTTTGGGACTTTGTTTGGTACGTAGTGCTGGAATGCAAGACAGACGTAAACGATGAAGATACGGTAACGATGGGGGTACAGCGAGAAGTATAACCACTGCTAAAGGGTTCTCGCATATCTCTCAATTCTAGCTGGGGAACATGGTGCTGCTACCCAAAACAATACAGATACCGATCCTCAATCCGCAACCGCTGAAACAGTAAGAACCGGCTCGGCCGACAACGAACCCACAGTTTTTCGTGTATGAATGTGCATGCAATGTGTCACTTTTGCACGTCAGCTTCGCTGCACCAAGCGGCACTTGGTCTAGACGATGGCGTGCTCTCACGAGTGTCACCAACTAGTGAATGGAAATTGGTCAAACCAGAGCTTGCCGTCGATTTGATTCAGGCCAATACTACCGATCAAAATGTTGCTGCATCGACGATCACGTAGCTGTGATATTGTGCATTATTACTAAGAGTACAGAGATACTTACCGTGTGTACTCTATATTTTGTAGCCATGTTGGTCCATAATGATGATGTAGCCACTTTGTTGATGGTTTATAACCCGTCAATTCAAAATTGAATCGCATTTCGGAAGATTTTGACTCGCACACGAGGGGTGCTTCGTCTGGCGTCCGTGCTTGCTCGCTCTTCGGCAGCTCCTATCTCCCTCCGCGCTGCCCGCCGCTCGGCTCCAAGCACACGTCGCTCTTCCTCGCCGTCTCCTCTCTCTCGCTATCCAAGTGTCGCCTCCCACGTCCCCGTACAGCCCGAGCAAATAGCTCCCTACCCAATGGCGTACAACTACGTGGCCACGGCGCAGAAGCCCACGAGCGTCACGCACTCGCTCACGGCGGCCTTCACGGGGCCGAACGACACGAACCTGCTCTTGGCCAAAAGCACGCGCTTCGAGGTGCACCTCCTCACGCCCGAGGGGCTGCAGCCGCAGCACGACGTGAACCTGTACGGCCGCATCGCCATCTTCGAGGTGTTCCGCGCCGCCAACGAGCCCCAGGACTGGCTCCTGGTGGTCACGCAGCGCTTCCAGTTCTGCGTGCTAGCCTACGACGCGGCCGCGCAGCAGGTGGTGACCAAGGCGCACGGCAACATCCGGGACTCCATCGGGCGCAGCAGCGAGATCGTCACCGGCGGCAACATCGACCCGGAGGGGCGACTCATCGGCATGAACCTGTACGAAGGGTACTTCAAGGTTATCCCCATCGACAGCGGCAAGGGGGTCTTGCGAGACACGTTCAACATCCGGCTGGACGAGTTGCGCGTCATCGACATCAAGTTCCTGCACGGGTACAACAAACCTACCATCTGCGTCCTGTACGAGGACTACAAGGCCGCGAGGCACCTCAAGACGTACCACATCCTGCTCAAGGAGAAGGACTTCGCGGAAGGCCCGTGGAGCCAGTCGAACGTGGAGTCCGGGGCGAGCTTGCTCATCCCGGTCCCCGCGCCTACCGGGGGGGTGCTCATTGTGTCCAACCAGACCATTGTGTACCACAACGGGAGCACGTTCCACGCCATTCCGATGCAGAGTACCGTGATCCAGGTGTATGGCGCCGTGGATAAGGACGGGTCGAGGTTCTTGCTGGCCGACCAGTACGGAACGCTGTCGGTGGTGGCGCTGCAACATACCGGGAAGGAAGTGAGTGGCGTGCACCTCGAGGTGCTCGGCGAGACGAACATTGCCTCCTGCTTGTCGTACTTGGACAATGGCGTGGTGTTTATTGGCAGCACTTTCGGAGACTCGCAGCTGATCAAGCTCAACGCAGACCGGGATGAGAGCGGATCCTATCTTGAAGTCCTGGACACGTACGTGAACGTTGGGCCGATTATCGACTTTTGCGTGATGGATCTCGATCGCCAGGGCCAGGGCCAAATTGTGACTTGCAGTGGCGCGGACAAGGACGGAACGCTGCGTGTGATCCGCAATGGAATTGGAATCAACGAGCAAGCCAGTGCAGAGCTGCCCGGTATCAAGGGTATGTGGTCGCTTCGCGAGACGTTCGCTGCAGAGCACGACAAGTATCTTCTGCAAAGTTACGTGGGCGAGATCCGTATCCTTGCAATCGGTGATGAGGACGAGATGGAGGAGAAAGACATTCCGGCGTTCACGAACGTGAAGACCCTGCTATGCCGAAACATGTATGGCGATGTGTGGCTCCAAGTGACTGAGTCGGAAGTACGACTTATCAGCTGCACCTCGTTTTCGCTAAGCTCGACGTGGTCTCCTCCCTCGGGGTCGCGAATCACTGTTGCCGCCGCAAACCCTACTCAGCTTGCTATTGCGACGTCTGGCGGTGTGCTCGTGTATCTGGAGGTTGAGAACGGACATGTTACAGAGAAGACGAAAGTCAAGATGGAGCACGAAATCGCATGCGTGGATATTACCCCGCTTGCTCGCGGGGCTGCAGGAGATGGCGATGTCTCCATGACTGACTCATCAACGCACTGGGACATGGCTGCGCTTCGCAGCTCGCTTTGTGTCGTCGGGCTTTGGACAAACTTCTCGGTGTCCGTCTTGAAACTACCAACGCTCGAGAAGTTGACTACGGAATCGCTTGGAACAGACTTGCTTCCGCGATCAGTGCTTTGCAACACATTCGAAGGAAAGGATTACCTGCTTGTTGGACTTGGCGACGGCAGTCTGATGAACTATGAACTGAACGTCGAGCAGGGAACACTTGGAACAAGGAAGCGTGTATCATTGGGCTCACAGCCTCTCTCACTATCCACTTTCCGATCCAAGAATATGACGCACGTCTTTGCTGCATGTGATCGTCCGACGGTCATCTACTCCAACAACAACAAGCTGCTCTACTCCAATATCAACTCCAAGGAGGTGAATGTGATGTGCCCGTTTGACTCGGAGTCCTTCCCGGAGTGCCTTGCGCTTTCCTCCGAAGAAGAGCTGACGATTGGAACGGTCGACGACATCCAGAAGCTGCATATCCAGACTTTCCACTTGAACGAGTGGGCACGTCGAATTGCTCACGACCCAGAATCGCACACACTTGGTGTGTTGACCGTCAGCTTTACCGTGGATGACACAGGTGAAGAGGTGGACCAGGGTTATGTGCGTTTGTTTGATGACCAAACGTTCGAAGTGCTGCACTCGTACCGACTGGATCCGTTCGAGACCCCCTGCTCAGTTGTCGTATGTCCGTTTGCGGGTGACTCTGTGAGTGCGTCGTACTTCGTAGTTGGAACTGCTTACATTCACGAGGAAGAAGCTGAACCGCACCAAGGCCGCATTCTGGTGTTCGCTGTCACGGGAATCCATGGTGAGCGGAAACTACAGCTGGTCACTGAAAAAGAAGTTAAGGGCGCCGTGTACTGTCTGAATTCTTTCAATGGAAAAGTGCTGGCAGGTGTTAACAGCAAAGCACAGCTTTACAAGTGGAGTGAGAACACTGATAACGAGAAGGAGCTGGTCTCAGAGTGCGGCCACTACGGCCACACTTTAGTGCTTTACATGGAGTCACGGGGCGACTTCATTGTGGTGGGCGATCTGATGAAGTCGGTTTCATTGTTAAGCTACAAGCAGTTGGACGGAACGATTGAAGAGATTGCGAAGGATCTGAATTCTAACTGGATGTCTGCTGTGGGTATCATCGACGACGACACGTACATCGGCAGCGAGACGGATTTCAACTTATTTACTGTGCATCGCAACAGCGGAGCCGCGTCCGATGAAGAGCGCGGTCGCTTAGAGACGGTTGGCGAGTTTCACCTTGGCGAATTTGTAAACCGCTTCAGATATGGATCGCTAGTCATGCAGAACAACTCCACTGCTTCGCAGGTACCTGGTGCTATTGCCTCTACCGGTCCCACTGACATGGTTGACGTGGGTGAGCCATCTCCTGTTGTCCCAGCCGCTCAAAGCCAGTCGATGCTTTTCGGCACTGTCAGCGGCATGCTTGGCGTCATATTGACGATCAGCAAAGACCAATACTCATTCCTGCTCCGTGTCCAGCAAGCTATCACCCAAGTCGTGAAGGGCGTCGGTGGCTTTTCTCACAAAGACTGGCGCACGTTTGAAAACCGGCGGTCAGTGTCAGAAGCGCGTAACTTCATCGACGGAGACTTGGTGGAAAGCTTCTTGGACTTGCCAAAGCCCCAGATGATAAAGGTGGTGAACAAGCTGAACAGCGATAGCATGCTGGATGGCACGGACCAATTTACGGTGGAGGATTTGACTTTGCGCATTGAAGAGCTCGCCCAACTGCACTAAGTCATACGCAAAAGAAAACTGGGACTGGGTGAACGAAAAGAGCTGAAGCGATAACCCCGTACAATGAAAAGTATGACGTGTCTATGGCTATTTGTCGGGGCATCGATCATAATTTGCTTTGCACTTGAAATATCTCGTTTTATTCTTATCGCAGTAGCATTCGTGTCTGGAGTTGGAAGGCACCTTAACTCAATCGAGCAATGGCGCAGAAGAGTGGAAGTAGCAAGACTGCGCGCATGAGTGTCGTCGATACGCAGAAAAAGGTAGGTGCTTGCAGTCTCGATGTGCTTATACGTTGGCGCTTGGCTAGCTGTTGGAGTAATGACTCCTCGCGTTGTACTCCAGGAAAAACGTGAAAAGGAAGATTTCAAGTTGCCAGCGCTCGCGTCGCCGTCACCAAGCAAAAGGGTACTGGATGAAAATGATACCCAACCTTCCCTCTCGAGCTTTGCTTTCTCTAATCACCGTTCTCCGTCGTTGCCAGGCGAAAGACGTTCCAGTGGCCACCAAACTAGCGCCTGCGCCAAAAGGAGTATCAAAGGCAGTAAAGTCACCTCCACCAAAGTCTTTGTCGAAGCTTTCTACCCGGGGCACTCCTACGAAACTATCGGCTCCTTCGAAACCCCCTCCAGTGGTCAAATTGGCTCCACCGCAACTTGTAGACGGACAAGCCACCGAAAGCTCAGGCCCTGATGCCAGTGCTGTCCCAATAATCGACGTCAGAAGTGGGACACAAACAGTAGAAAGCTCGCAACTCGTTAGCGCGGAAATTGAGGATCTGTCGATCTCAGCTGACGTTGAGTCATCTCCCGAAGCTATTGCTGCTACAGAAGCCACCGCTGTGGCTGAGGAGGCTGAGCGTTTGCAAACGTTACAAAGTAATGGAATGGTGATGCTGGTCTACGAAAGCTACGACGAGCTGTTCCCAATTGAAAACGGGTCAACCACGCAAGCAAACATCGACGAAGTCTACTGCTTGTCGTTCGTGATGCCCAATTGCCTGGTGCGTCTTTCACGACACCCGAATCCTGAACGCTTCCAGCGCGAGGAGAGCGGCATTTTCGACAGTTTGGTGCGTGAAGATCCCCGGGGTACCTATCACGATTTGGAGCAGGACCAGACGTACTACGTCGTGGTCGAGCAGGAAACGGATCAGTTGCGCCGCGACCAGGAAGCCACGAAAACCCTTTGGAACAAAGAGCTCCAGAAGCAGAAGAAGGAAGACAAAGACGACGGCCGCGCCTTCGAGTCCTGCTCGTGCATTTACGGCAATCCGTGCGTGGACGAATACGGATGCCGTGACTGGCATTCTCGGTTTGCGGTTGCTACGAAGAATGGGTGGAAGGGTTTTTAGCTGCGCGTCTTCGTTCGACTGGCGCAATAGACGTATGTTGCTTTCAACTTTGGCCGCGATTGATAAGCTAGGTGAACGGCCATCATCTTCTTGTTTTTTTGAGCTGGACTGTTTCGATAAGTCCAACCGCTGTTCAAAAAAAAAATCAGCTCGGGTTGGTGAAGGATGAATTTGTCGAAGCCAATCGTCGGCAATGCAGTGAGGTTTTGACCCTAGTTCGAGCATGTGGTAGTTCAAACCGTGAAAATTTGTCCTTCGTTAGTAGACGAAGTGCCGCCGTACTGGAGTTACTTCTCTGGAAATGATCATCCTAATCTCAAACTCCAACAACTGGAGTCCAGCATTCTAAACTACCGCCAGCAGCCATCATCGCCCACTTCCTTCCCTCACCTTCTGCATTGCGCAGCAAGCCTATCGTCTCCGTCTTCACACAATCAGGAAACGAAATTCACTTGATAAGTAGCCACAAACCGAAATCGAACTAGAATCCGACTCACAAGTACATAGTCACACCTCACGTTTTCCCGACGATGGTGAGCGTCAGGTTATCCCGAGCAGAGTATGCACCTACACTCTAAATATCGCCCCAACGTCCGCAGGTTCCATGTTCATTTTGTGAGTGTTCGCGTGAATTCGGATACGTTTACGTTTCGACTACGAAAATTGTCGTGCTTGATTCCACGTTGCGGTGCCCTTGCTGCTGCTGACCCTCGGAGAATGGCTACCACCCGTCTGACACTAATGCACGACTTTCGAAAGCGCGGCACTGGAACTCTGACAAGTAAGCGAGGGCAGCGTGGCGCAGCATCTTCGACTGCGATCCATCCCGCCAAAGCTTCGCAGCAAGTCGCCACCCTCGTCTGGATTCAATTTCCCCACGGGCTCCGTTCGCAACGGCCTTCAGGGTTGCAGCCACGAATCCATGCCAGGATGATCATTATTTTTTTTCGAGGAGGAGGAAGGTGATCCACCAATCTTTCCGCGCGGAGCCTCTGGCCGTTCACGTAGGACAAATCGGTTGGTGCCACCCGCTGGTAAAGATCGGCCGAGGCGAGTTGCAGCCGCCGAGATGGCTCCCTTCGCTATCCGTCCAGAACGGGGCGTGTCGTGGTCAGCTCTCCCAGCGCGTGATGGCATTCTACGCAGGTAAACCAACGGCCAACTCGATAGTATCGATATACTTATTATGTATCTCGCTAGCAGTGAACGGCCTATCCAACGCGTTCCGTCGGCGTTGCTGTAAATGGGGCGGAAGGCAGTTGGAAGGCATCTCCCTTGAGGCCAGTCGGTGGTTTCAAAAGAAGGAGGGCAGTTTGGTCAGCACCATAGCGCACCGAGTCTCCGACCGTCGAGCTGTACAACGCCTGCAGCGCATTGTATTGCCTCCATCCATGGCCATTGCAGGGGACAAAACACTGCCACAGCGGACCAAAATGTGGTCACCAATGCCATGCCGGGTGCACCAAAGATTTGATTGGTCCGTGACGCCCCACTTCAACTTGCTTGCTACATCCTATATTTTACGAAAGCCGCATTCGATATAAACGCTGCTCATCGTGTCCTGCCAAACGGTATATAAAAGGTCAGCTAGTCGCTCCTTTCTCGGTACGTCACCTGCCTTGTCTAAGATGAAGTTGTTTTTCCGAAGAGCGAGCCCTGCCTCAGTTCCGAAAAGCCCCAGTCGAGCGCAAGCACTGCACAAGACACAAGCCAATGGCCCACGAGCTCGTGAGTCCGCACTGCTCGTCCTGGTCCTTCAGCAGCAACTTCAGCTTCAGCGGCGGGACAGTGACAAGTCGCACCAAGTTCGACGCCGCGTCCACCGTCACCGCCAATCCACCGGACGATGAGAGTCGCGACAGCGCTTCCGGCTGCTTCTACGAGGCGGCGCGGTCCCCAATGCCGACGGTCCGCGAGCAGGAGGTCGCCCACCGACGGCGACGCAGCTTCGCGCTCCTGGTCAACTATTTCGCCGCCGGCCTGTTCCAGGGCGTCGTGCCAGCGCTCGTGTACCCGCTGTTCAAGGTTCGGCTGGGCCTGCAGAGCTACCAAGCGAACGCGGCGCAGACGTTGCTGGGCTGTGCGTGGCACGGCAAGATCCTGCTGTGTCTGCTCACGGACTGCGTGCCAATTGGTGGTCGCAGACGCACCCCGTACCTCTACATCGGGTGGGGGCTCGTGGTCGCGGTCTTCGCTTCCGTGATGCTAGTGCACCCGCACGCGTCCGTTGACAGCGGTGATGCTAGTGACGCACCGAGACTCATTGTCACGATCGCGACGGCCTCGGTGGGGTACCTACTGGTGGACGCGGCGTGCGACGGGTTGATGGTGGAAACGGTGCACCGCGACAGCCAAATGGACGAGAGCGGCCTGTTCCGGGCGGCGAGTCTGTCCCAGAGCGCGGTGCACGCCGTGAGGTTCATTGCCGAGCTGATGGGGACGCTCCTGGTTGCGGTGGGGATGAACTCGGAGCGGTACCGAGGCGGGTTTGCACTGGAGCTCTCGCTTCGGGAGCTGCTCGTGGTTTTGAGTGGAACCGCCTTTGCTGCGTTGGGTGCGACGGCGTGGGGGCTCGGTGGACCTTGTGGTGCGACGGCGGAGCAGGTCGCTGACGAGGTGGACACAACTCCGACTGCCGTTGCTGCCCCGAAGCTGCGCTCGAAGCTGGGCGAGTTCTGGCGCATCATGCAGCAGCGCGCGACCTGGCAGATCGCCAGCTTCGGCTTCCTGCAGAAGATGGGCCTGTCCTTCGGCATGGACTCGGCCTCTCACGCGCAAGCCATGCACGAGTTCTGGCTGCACACCGACCCGTTCATGAAGAATCTGTTTCTAGCGCTGGCAAATGGTGGCGTCTGCGTTGCGGCCTCCGTCTTTGTCCACCGCTGCCTCTTGTCGACGAGCTGGCACTCCTCGGTGGCTATTGCGCTGCTTGCGGGGCTTGTTATCGGCTTCCCGGTGGCGATGACGGTCGTGTTCGATGTGTGGCGCAGCAAGCTTTTCTTCCTCCTCGCTACCGAGGTCGTCGGGTTCGCGGACTGTATCGCGATGGTGGTGCGGATGCTTGTGGTCGTGGAAATCGCCGAGCCCGGGTTCGAAAGCAGTACTTACGGCCTCGTCACGTCCGTCTACAACCTGGCGGACCCTGTGGCGAGTGCATTGAACAACGCAGTCGGTGCGTCTTTCCGTGTGTTCGATGCTGACATTGAGCAGGACTCCGACGACGTTCGAATGAGAGCTGGGGCGCTTTTCGCCGTGCTTTTCAGCGTGCGAGCTGTGGTAGGTCTGGGGATCCTGCCCCTGCTACCGAAGCAAAAGCACGATGCTCGCGACCTGAAGACTCGAGGAGGGTCTAGCAAACGCATGGCGCTGACGGTGTTTTCAACGATCGGACTCGTCTTCCTCGCAGCTCTTGCAACCAACTTCCTATCTGTATTTCAAAGCACGTCGTGCCTAACATTTGCTGGTGGCGCGGGCTGTTGAGTTCAGACTCGGTAGACATTTTATTCGTTTGTGTAGCTTATGCTGGCGTTGAAAAGTGCATCGTAAATGGTGGTCTCTCGGGCAGTGTGCCGCCGAGGCTTGCGAGTATCTCGTGTTCACGAACAGAGACCTGGTAGCGACTTCTACGCTCAAACTCGGCGGCAGGGAAGAAGCTGAGTCTTGCGCTGTGCTCGCAGAAAGTAGCTTTCCCCTGGACGGCGCAACTACCAAGAGATACGTTCGCTACTCGGATAACAAGGTGCATCCCGGTGCGGTTCACACCTCGGATGAAAGGATCCAAGTCGAAGTGAACAGCTTCAGGCACACACGCACATTTCTCCCCGTCGCGTGGTGCTACGGCTACCAGGTGGTTCGCGAAGGAATCTTGCTGGCGCAAAGCGTTCAGTGCTTGCTGCGAGGTTGGCGACTCCACTTCATCGAGCAACTTGGCTGCGGCGAGAGCCATCAAGTCCTCTTCCTCGCCATCTTGCTGCTGAAAAGCATTTTCTGGGTAAAGCTGGAGAGATTGGCACAGTTCACGGCAGATCAGCAGCTTCGTCGCTCGATCAGTTGCGTCCTGGAGTCGGCCTACTGCAATCAGAAGATACGATCGCGCCGTCTTCATGGCCCAAGGAATACTGTCGTTCATTGGTGCTTCTAAGCCAGCTTGGAGTACCTGAGCGCATTGCAAAGTACACTCATCACTTGCCAGTAGGTCTGCCGTACTCCTGAAAATTTGGTGTAATGCGTCTTGGAACCATTCGTCCAGAAGAAAGCTGTATCAACATCGCACGCACAGGTAGTGAGAAACGACGCGCTTGGTACTGCAAAACCGACGACAGTGAAGAACGTACAAGTGCAACCATCCTGGAGAGGATATTTTGGCGATCACTTCGAAAGCTTCCTGGAAACCAAAACGCGAGATAAAGGTCCACCAGCACCATCATGTTAACTAACATGTAGAAAGGCACAATAGACAATAGACTCACCCGCAGAAGTTGATGGAGACGGCGAGTAATTGGCAGTTTAGTAACGGGGAAGCTTTCCAGCTCTGGAATTGCGCGTTGAACGCGCGAGAAACGCCCCATTAACATTGTGTAGGCAGCACTTGCTAGTTTCACGCGAGTAAGTTGCCGCTCCAACGCCTTGAATCCTGATAGCAAGAGTGCTAGCTCGAAGTTACACGAGCAGAGTGACGTTTTGGCTTCCAGCAGAGCCGCAACAACATCGGCAGCATTTCGTACGGATTGGGGTAGGCCGTACACTTTGTTCATCGCAGCACTATCGAGCTGGAGATCGTCAAGAAGCCTTTGCAGTCTGTCATTTGTCGTTTCCATTTCAGCGGACCAATTAGCTGGTGCTGTCGTCACCTCTTGACTAGGAAACGAGTCACGTTCTAAGCATGGTTTGACATCGGGGAGTGGTGTCAAAAGTAAAGGTTCGCTGTAGTCTCCGAAACAGTCAATGCTGCACCGAGCTACGCGCACGCAACCGGCATAAGCAGAGGTAGAAATAGCCACCTTCGTGCCAAAGCCGCGATGAACAACCTTGTACATGCCGTCGATGACACTGGTCTTCGTTGTGTCGAACCACCACGTTTGATCATACCGACGCCAAAATGTTGGCGAGAAGATTGCCATCTCCACGACGTAAAAGTACGGCGTCAATGCTCTCAGCTCGTCTGTCGTTCTGGAAGCCTCTTCTTCGCTTTGAGTGGTGTGGTCGTCGTTAACCTCTTCGTGCCTAATTTCTGGAGTTGACGGTGTGTTTAATGCCAGTACAAGGGAAGTACTTGTTCGCTCGACGACGGAGGGTTTGGGCGCTGGCACATCAAATATGTCCTTTGCATCACGAAGGAATGGAATCAGCACGGTCCAATCTCGCTCAAAAAGAGTCGACTCGCTGTTTGGCGTTGCGTCAGGGCTATTGGTCTCGGTGGAATTCACACGAGTGCGCTTTCGAGCTGGCGTCTTACACACTGTAGCACGCATAGGAAGGCTCAGGAAGGCTGGGTGATCACCAATGTCAGGGTTTGAAGCCGACAAGTTCTCTAATGAAATCTCCACTTGGGTCATCACAACCTCGGAAGAAGGAGGAGGCCACCGGAAAACGACGCGATCTCCTCCGCCAATTTGAAGGTTCAATGAGAAATTGTCGCGAATGGGAAGTTGGAAAGAATCGATCGTCCATATCGGCACTGGGTCCTTCGTGTCCGCAGATATTTCTCGTAGTCTAGTCTCGGCTTCTCCGCAACAGTTGGCGAGATTACGGACCAGAGCTAACGATGCCTTGACGCCCCCCGAAGGCGAGTTAGCAGACAAACTCTTCGGGCGCAGAAGAAACAGTCGTGCACGCTCTACAATGAATTCCGAACTCCCTTCATCGTTGCGCACGTTTCTCGGGCGGCTTACAACAGCGAACGTACCAAGCCGATCGATAGCCACCCGAGCAAAGTCGTCACTGATGAACGCATGGTCTACATCTCGGAGTACCCGTCCAGACTTGGTATCAACTTCCACTACAACAGCGTTGTTGCTTGCACCAGCTTCGAGAAGATGGGGTATCCAGAGCAACGCTGGACGCAGTAGATTCCCCATCGATTTCGGCAGAATTTCAAACAAACAACTCACAAGGCTTTCTCCATGACGCAACCTCAGTCTTTCTTCATCGGCCACACGACGAGATATGGCAATTTCAGCTCCGTGCGTGTCCGATACGTCGGTACCATCGCGGTCTAGGCACGTGAAGAAATCGGGTTGAAACACAATCGTTGCGCCTGTTTGTGAACAGTGCACGCGTCCTCCAGCACTCGCTTTCAGGCAACGCACGGTGTGCGCTCCTGGAGTCAGCAGAGCTCGATCTGCAACGAAATTTAGCGTCGGGTCGGGTGGCACCCGATCATCTACCACACGCACCACCATCCGAGTGGAAATCACACGACCACGGCGGTTGGCCACCTCGCAGTGGTAAATGCCTTCGTTGTGGGGCTGGATGCTGGGAGATAGGAAAAGGAAGGACTGTGTAGCGCCATCGATCGGGGCGCCTTCCTCTTGACCATCTTGCTGGACAAACCACTGATAAGTCAGGGGTTCACCTTTGGCAACCAGAGTGACTTCAACCAACGAATCAATAACGGGATACAGCGCTTCAGGGACATCTCGCTGGAGCAAGGGAGTACCTGGACCACACCGCCTATTAGATCGTGTAAACAAAGAAACAAACTAATGCCAAGAAAACTTACCGAAATGCCCCCAGGTATCGATGAAGCGTACCCAAATATTTCTGATAGATGTGGCAGCTTCGAATGCTTGGCCTCCGTCGAATTGCCGACGCCCACCGACTAATGCACGGCACTGTGCGTGCGGGAATTTTGGAACTCCGGCAAAGAAATCTTGAAGTGCGCGGTGGCAAAACTAAAACAAGAGCTGTCAGGGTCTAATTCCTGGGAGACTGGAATATACTTCAAGTACATATATCCGCACCAAACTTACCCGACGAGCGCTTTCAAAGTGTTGGCCGTTCAGTAACTCGTCCGCACCAATGATACACCGAGCGGCAGCCGCAACGGCGAGTCGGATGACCAGCTCTTCAGGACATGCAGCCACGAGAGCGTGAGAGACCAGGGATTGCCCGTCCGAGTCTTTTTCGAGGACAGTCTCCAAACTTTTGTCCACGAGCCAGGAAAGCTTCTCCACTCCCCAGCGCTGCTCTAGAGCGTAGTAGAGAGGTGGCCGTCGCTGCGTGATGCATGAAACAACGGTTCCAGTCAACTACTTGTCGTGTGAGAAGGACCTTTGCACTGTCATACCTGATGATCCGATAGCTCTGTGGAGCTTGGATACAGTGCGTAGAAGCTTCCGAGCAGCTCGAAGGGCTCGTCCAGAGCACTTTCACTATGATTTAAAGCCGTGACTGCAGCATGCAACGGCAGCTCCAACTGCATCGCACAACGAGATGCACGTTAGCGATCAAAAGGAGGTTTCAATCGCTCATAGCTTAGAGAAAACCTCGAAGAATCGAGCGTGTTGCCATTCCCGGGGCGTGGGCGTGTTGAACCGATGTTTGTGCTGCAAGGTGGCGTATCTCCACGCGCGCAAGCACGTAAACAGCCGGAGACTTGGCCGGTGGCTGCGGAGAAGCTCCGTCCAGCAGCCTTCGCAGCTGTGCGACGGCTCCAGTTTGGAGACCATGACGCTTGGCCAGACCCAACTCCTTACATGTGCAGGCTTTTTAAAGGATATTTTGATTTTATTGACCGCAAAAACGTTTTTCAGCATCGCGCAGCAGCACCGATAGAAGAAACTCTCTTGCAGGATTATCTAACATGTATTATAGCCGAACGCGATGGTAAACGCCAAAAGTTGCCAAATCCAAAGGCTTATTTCCCTCGCACTCTGCGCGCTTCAGTTAATTCACGTGATCGACCTCCGCCACCTCGACTTCCGCCTCACGCGGTTCGTCGCTCACGGGCCGGTCCGCGAAGCGCACGCCCAGATCAATCTCCTCCTCGCCTCTGGAGATGTCTCCGAAGAAGCTGGCGATGAACTTGCCCTCGGGCGCCTCCACCGCCTTGCACAGCTCCCCGTGCCTGGTGCCGCCGAACCTCTCGGACGTCCGAGCGTTCGTCACGAACTGGATCGCGTGGATCTCCCGCCGCACGCGGAACAAATGCACCTTGGTGATGACCTCGCTCTCCTGGAGCTCGAAGGTCTGCGTCTGCGCCTGCGGCGTCTCCTCCGGCAGGTAGAACCCCTCCACTTTCACCACGACGCCGTCCGACATGTCGATGCCCACTCGGCGCATCTGGAAGCTCACCGCGAGCGGCTCGTGGCCCCACTTGTGCTTGGACCCGACTTTGCCCGCGGACTTGTGCAGCACCAGCTTGGCGTCGTCGTCGAGGACCACGGAGCCGTCGGTGGACGCCGCGTCGTCCTCCTCGTCCTCCGAGTCCGTGTCTCCAATGGCGTCCTCGTGGAAGAGGATCTCGGGGGTCTTGTCCTCCAGCAGCGCCGTCGAGTGGATGCTGTCGCGCGGCGCGTCGAGCAGCGGGAGAGCGTCGTCGTGCTGCGCTAGGACTGCCAGCGTCTCGGGCTCCCTGCTCGTCATGCTCGCAGAATGTGGACTGTGCCGCTTCCTCTCAAATGTGGAAATATGCCCAGCAGGAGGAAGTCATCTTGTCGTGTGGATGAGGGATTTTAAGGGCGGGGCATCTGTTCCAAATGCCGCCGACCTGCTCTCTCTGCGCTCTCTCTCTCTCTCTCTCTCCCCAATTTGCGATTTGCATTCATGCAAAATGCGAGAGTACAGAATTTGTGTAGCTATTTTCTTTTAAATTTAAAAATTAGCATTTCATTTTTTGTTTTGTGTGTTGCAATTGTGTGCTACAAATTGTAACTTACAATCGCAAAAAGTGCCACAAGCATGGCTGACACGGAGATGCCACCGCCGGAGCAGGAGGCCTCTACGCCGCAGGACGACGCTGGACAGCAGCGATTCGCCGCTCTCTACATGGCTAAGCTGCTGACCAAGCTGCGCGAGAGCGACAAGACGCCGGACGCCGCCGCTGCGGAGCTCCAGACGGCGCTGGTACGTTTGGTCGCCGACATGTTTTGGTCGTTGTGGATAAATATTTCTGACATGGTGGCTGCCATATGCAGAGCAAACTGCACGTGTTGCAGCAGGAGTTTGTGGCCAAGCAGGCCAAACAGAACTTGCTGGACCGACTGGTGCAGGTGGAGACGCTAGAGGCGCTGCAGAAGGCGGCGGGGGCGAGGAAGGCGCAGGTTGGGGCCGGCTACGACCAGGAGAAGAGGGAGCTCCGAGCGGCCGTGCAAGAGCGGGGGGACGCTCTTCAGTTGCTGGAGAGGCTGGCCGACGAAGTGGCGCTCGAGAAGCACAAGGTGCTGGAGCACGAACGCGCTGGACAAGCCCATGAGAGCGAACTGGCCCAGCTAAACGAGATGTGGAAGGAGATTCAGAAGAGGAACGCACACCGCAAGGCCGCGGTGCAGGTGGCGACGGGGGTGATGATCACAGATGAAGAGGACTGTGGCCGCGTGCTGGACCAGCAGACGCAGAGCATCCAGGAAATGCACCAGAAGCAGAAGCAGCTCGAGGTGGGGGAGGAATGGTGCTTCGATGTATGTGGGGCTTGGTCTAAAGGTTGTTGTTTGGGCAGGATGAGAAGATTGATATCAGCACCCAGGTTAAGCGGACCAAAAGGACGATCGAGAACTTGTCCAAGCAGGTGTGTAAAGGGAGAGATATTCCACATTGGATAGTCGAAACGTGTGGTGCTCACCTTCAATGTTGCTGTCTTTACCAGAACGACCTGAGGAGTATGGACGCCGAGGTGAAACAGAGAGAGCAGGACTACATGACGCTGCAGCAAATGAAGCAATGGTACGTTGAGCGTTGCAGGATGGCTTATCGCTCTTTGCTAATTTACTACTATGCTTTTTGTTTTTCGCACCCAGGTACGACCATGTAAGGAATATCCAGGAGTCCCTGTCCGGACTGGAGATCACGAAGGTCGCCGACGATCACCTCGAAGTGCGCGTGTTGAAGTCACATTCGGTGCGACTCTTTTGCGGTCTTGAAAGCACACGGTTGCAGCGTGTGCAGGTGAGTGAATGTGCGTGTTTCTGTTGTGGGTGGTTCAGCTTTCACTTAAAACATATTCTGCTTGCAGTTCCTCACCCCTGATGTGGCCACCGCCGATCTTGTGGACGTCGCCGTGCGCGACAACAACGTCCAGTATTTGTTGTGTGAGTATCGCGAGCGTGTGCGCGAACACCTGGCGCTATGAGGTTGATCAAACAATGCTCATCATGGAGTAAAAAAAGAAACATTGAGTACACACTTTACACAGCTGCTAGCCTATTGCTCGAGACGCTATGGATATGTACAATAGGACTGGCTAGCCTCCAAGAGGTTAATACTTCGAACGGCAACGGCTCCCGCTCCACTCGTGCAAGCTCTTTCCTACTTGGGGAACAGCTCGTTCACCTGAGCTTCTGGCAGACCAGCATCAAGCAGCTTCTTACGCGCAAGAGCTCGGTCGATCCGGAGCTTCAACTTGGCCGCCTCCACCTCGTACCGCAGCTTTTCACACTCGAGCTTGTTGCGCTCCTCCTCCATGCAGAACCGCTTGCGCTCGCGCTCTTCGCGCACCGCTTCCGCCAGCATACGCTGCGTGCTCTCGAGCGCAGCCGGGTTCGCCCAGGTCCCCGCCAGCCCAGCAGTCGAGATGGCAGCAGACGGCGCAATCGGAACAGCTCCACTCCCAGGCGTCGACGCCGCAGCACTCGCTGGGCCAATGGCAGGGACCGCCATCACCACGGGCACCTGCACACCACCATCCAGCGGTCTCTGCTCGCCTACCGTCTCCGTGGCAATGACCTTTGGCTCCACCTCCTGCTCTTCCTCTGGCAGTTTACGCTTCCTAATGGGTACCGGATACGTCGCCGCCCTCTGGTACGAGCGTCGTTGTCGGAGGCCCTTGTCCTCATCCTGGCCGAACACCTCGTTAAGAGTGTGGTAGTAGCGACACACGCGCAGCACATGGGCCTCCGCTGGGCCGTGCGGCCCGTCCACCGCAAGACCCGCGGCGTCCTCGGCCTCCGCCGCGCGGCGGAACGTGTACGGGTCGTATGCGTTCTCCTTGAGCCAGTTGCGCGCGACGTCGAAGCTCCGCTCGAGCTCGCTGATCTGCGTGCGGATGTTGGCGTTCTCCCGGTGGAGGATGCCCTGCTGCCGCATGGTGTGCTTGATCTCGGAGCACAGCGCCTCGCGCGTCTCGCCCGCCGGCGACTTGCCGTCCCGCCAGCGCGCGTAGTTGCCCGGCGCGGTCAGCCAGGCCAGCAGGATGGCGATGGACGTCTTGCCGCCGCGCGTGGCGCTATCGCTGTCCCAGAGCACGCGCTGGCGCCGCGCGGAGCCGCCGCGCGCGCCCGTCTGGAGCAGCGCGCGCGACGGAGTTGAAGCTGGCGACGAGCTCATTTTCGAGATCGGGCTCTAGGTTGGCTGGTTCCGGGGCGTGACTCGGAGAATGTATGCGAATCTATAGAGAAAAACTTGGAGACGGCTAGGAGGTTGGTGTGGTGTACAGAATTCATGTAGCCATGTATGGCGATCCTACAGTAAGCTTACAAGCGGTTGGTTTTGTGGAGCCTTTGAACTCGATGGTGAAGCGTCGAGGGAGTGGCAATTCTGCGCCGATACTTTCATCGATCGACGCGAAATAATATCGGGACACGGAGGTTCAATCCGTGAATTTCGAGAAGAAGACTTGTACGTGCATTCTAAGGCGTTATACGTCGATACACTTAAGTAGAGCGTTTTGGATAGCACTCATCATCTCCTCCTTGTCCTCGTCAAGTATGGCGAGGAGAAATTGCTGAAAAGTAGTAGCAGCTGACGATGACGCGTTGAAGAGAACTGGGAATTGCCAAATACAGGCTGTCCGACGTCGCCTTCTTTGAGGAAGCGGCAAACTTCCTGGACATGAACAGCTTATCTCCCACCAGCATCCTGCTCAACGACATCGAAGCGCTACACGAAACGAGCGCAAAGCAGTTCATCTCCAACGAATAGTCGAATCAGTGATACCAGTACATGTACCGACGAGCGCAGCCTCGCGGTCATTGCGCTGATGATCCAGCGGGAGAAAGAAAAGCTACGACGTTGGAAACAATGAGAACGCGTCAAAGATGAGCTGCAAGGTTTGCGGCGAACAAAGGACGAGCTGAGCCTACAACTCAAGAATCTGAAGCTCGCTAAGCAAGCGAGATGTTCTCGGCGTGAAGAGTACTCCTTCTGGAAAGAAATAGCTCTGATGCGGCGTGAAGAACGACTGCGATCGGAGACGGAGCAGAGGAGGTTGACCGCTACTGTGAAGTCTCAAGCGTCTTACGTTAAAAATCTCCGCGGTTTTTTTCATACAGCCACGCTCAAGAATGCCACACCGGGCTCTGTATCCAGCAGCACAAGCACAAACCCTCCGTTTGGGCCGTTGGATGCACCTCTGGTTGCATCGCTACTGCAAAAAGTTGACGCGTGCTATGCTCTTTTGGACGATATACTGAATGCATGCGGTGTGCATGCGGTGTGCATGCGATCCGTTTGGGAAACGCACATTCAACGCATTGGCGTCATGGGAGTGGTGAGGTGGAGTACCATCAGAATCTGTATAAATTGGTGCAGTTTTGCGACTTGGAGACTGCTCAACAGAGCTGCTGGGAAGCTTTTGACTTTCCGCAACATCAGTGTGATCGCGAAGTTTACGGCGGAGTGGGAAATGCTGAATATACGGTCACCCTCAGATATCGCATGATTCGGACGTTGGCACCAAACGTGACGGTTTCTGTGGTGCAACGCCTTGTTGCTCGTCGATTCATTGAGCAAGATCGAGTTGCAATTATTTGGAAGACGTACACTGAAGGCGAGGGAATCTTCCACGGGATGCATTCGGAGGAAACAGGATGGTGCTGCTTTCGACCTCTGCGTGATGGATCTGGAACGCTTGGCGAAGTCTGTATTTGGCAATTCCCAGTTCTCTTCAACGCGTCACTGTCAGCTGCTACTACTTTTCAGCAATTTCTCCTAGCCATATTTGACGAGGACAAGGATGCAACGATGAATTCTATCCAAAACACTCTATCTCGATGTATAATTCCTTAGAATACACGAGCAAAAGCGTTTTGGTGCCAATGGTACACTACGTTCTCAGATTTCCCATTCCGAAAACGTGAGCTATGTTTCTCCACTAAGTTTCTCCACCACAGAGTTGAGTAGTACGCTGGACATGGCGCAGCGGGTCATCAAAATAGCGATCGGACGTGATGCGGCCGGGACGTAGGGGGATGAACTCCTGAGCACCATCAAAGCGGAGTGGACATGGCGTCACGCCGTCTTCGGCAGTGCACGGTTGTTCGGAAGCTCGGCATTCATAGAATTGTTTTTGATGATTGTCGCCCAATGTCACCGTAGGAACCTGGCATATCCTTCGTAGTGAGCTCTACTTATGCTTTCTAGCTCGCACGCAGATGGGCTCCTAACTTGTGGCATTTGGGGTTATCGCAAGGCTTGCTCGGATACAGGCAGGTGCTGCTTTCTCTCTCGGGTGGCATCTCCCCCTTCACGACCGTGTAGTCTTGCTGCATTCCCCGAGTATTTGCGACGAGCTCTAAACCAACAATGAGACCGCCCGCACGGAACGCAGAGCGCTTGAAATAAGATAAGTCAAAACTCAACTCTCGTACCGTAGGCGACAGGCCTAGAGCACGTTGGGGTCAATGCGTGCAAGCACCGATTCAGGTCGGACGAGGCACATCACTGGTGCTGGTTGGGCCGCTGAACGCAGCATGAGTTGTTTTGACCCGGCCACCGTGCGAAAGCTTCAGCAATGCTTCGAAAGAGCGGCAACTTCTTGAGAAACCTAGCGCCAAATCTCGTACGAACTACGGGCCGGTTGCCTACTAGATAGTAGGTACTGTGTGTGCCGCGTGCAAATAAGCAGGTAACCCATATAATAACTGAAGTCTCGCGGATAGGAAAAAATACAGTATGGATTGTGTTAATGACGAGCGATATTTGCAGTCGGTCCGGTTATTTTCCATCGTATAGTAGCTATGCAAAGTGAAGTTTGGCCCAGCTGCAAGTCTCGGAAGTCGACAACATTTCGCCTGGGTCAGGATTAAAACAATCGAATAAGTCGTCGGATCACCCCTGTCCAACGTCCTAGCAACTCGATCTAGCAACAAACCTGCAATGAAGATGATGAAATTCCTTTGATGATCTGTGTATATGATTATGGCGAAATGTGAAAAATCAAGAAGTGATACCTTGGTTCACACAGGGTAGCAAGATGCCCGTGCGCGTCACCAGTTATTGAATCCACCAATTAGCTTGAAAGTAGCACAGCGCGAGTAAAGTTCTGATCAGCAAAATACTTAGGAATGTTGTTCTCGTTCAAAAGGATGATGGCTCAATACAGATTGGCTGTTACTACGAGTAGTATTGTGCAATGCATTGTCGAAGTGTTTGAAGTGCACGTATATTGCTTGTCGACCACCTTGTGCAAGCGATGCTGTGGCGGCTACCAAGTGCGTATTTGAATGCCCTTACTCAGCATTTGGCTCCCTCTGTATTGTCAAAGCCTAAGGTATACGTTGCTACATTTAGTGCGAGTAGCTATCAGGATAATTGATTCAGAGTAGCGTTGCGTTCTCTTTGCACTTACAGTGCCCACCAACATCGCGGGCCCGAGCCGGGCTTGGCGAAGCTCGTTGTTCTAGCTGCACGCTGCTCGGCCAGCTAGAACAGAGAGCTAGAGCCAAGTGGCAGCATGCATTGGTCGAAAACCTCGGGCAGGACACAGGGGTTTCGAATTAATATTACTACTAGAGAAATTATTATTCGGTGGTGTACCGCCCGGCCGCGTAGGACTCGGAGTTGCGTGCCTGTTAATTGCTCAATCGAATGTGTGGCAATTGCTACAGCATTGTGCTTCAACTTTTGATCAACTGTTTGCCTTGTGCTGCTGGTGTCAATGCAGTTATCAATTGTACTCTTTCTCGGCATTTATTGGCTTTAATTTAGTGCGTTTCCAAACCGCCTAACCGTGCTAGTGTTTTAAAGTAGTTGACATAGTGTAACAGGTCGAGCAATACCGAGCAGTAGTAGCTACTGTTGTACAGAAGTAGTCACGATAGTAGTTCTGGGTGAGAATAACAGCGTCGAGTCTTTGCTGATCAGACTTTGCTCGTACTGTGCCACTTTCAAGCAAACTGGTAGATCGATAGCTGGTGCTCACAGGCATCCAGCTACATTTCACCTGTAGTGAGCCAAAGTAACAATTATGTATTTCCCACTTGACCGGGATTGCGTCACGTGCAGACAGAAATATTTACACACCGAGGAATTTCATCATTTTCTTTGTAGGTTTGTTACCAGACCGCGCTGCGAGGACGCTGAGCTTGGGTAATGTCCGACGACATACTTGATTCTTTTAATCCTTACCCAGCCGTAATGTTGTCGAGTGTCAAACTTCACTGCCCATAGCTACTGTTTATCCAGTTCAAACGGATACGACGGAAAACGACCGGACGGACTGCAAATATGGGTCGTCATTCATGCAACCCATACCGTATTCTTCCTTTCCGACGACACCACGGCTGTGCGATGGAAACCATGTTTGCCTACCTATTTGCGCGCGGCACGCACAGTACCTACTATTTAGCAGGCAACCTGCTCGTTGTACGTACGCGATTTGGCGCTCATTCGAAACATTGCTGAAGCTTTCGCACGGTAGCACCGCAAGATATTTCATGCTGCGTTCAGAGATCCTACCAGCACCAGTGATGTGCCTCGTCCGATCTGAATCGATGCTTGCACGCATTGACCCCAACGTGCTCTAGGCCTGTCGCCTACGGTACGAGAGTTGAGTTTTGACTTATCTTATTTCAAGCGCTCTGCGTTCCGTGCGGGCGGTCTCATTGTTGGTTTAGAGCTCGTCGCAAATACTCGGGGAATGCAGCAAGACTACACGGTCGTGAAGGGGGAGATGCCACCCGAGAGAGAAAGCAGCACCTGCCTGTATCCGAGCAAGCCTTGCGACAACCCTCGAGCAAAAAAGTACAATGGCCAATTGCACAAGTTCTGCCAGTTCCATCGCGACAAGGCTAACTTCCACCAGCGCCACCTTGAGTTCAAGCGCATGAGTACGCAGGAGAATAATCCATCGGCCGTCGGCGGTAATATTCCAATGCAGCCCCCAGGCCCGCCACTGTTGCCAAGACAGCCGACTTCCGTCGCGAAAGCGGGAGAAGATGAAGAAGACTTCGAGCTCGACGAAGAAGATATCCGTCTCATTGAAGAGGTGGCCTCAGCAAGTATTGAATCGTGAAAAAAAATAACGGCGCCTCACTTGAAACCAGTAAGCCACCATTGTCATCCTGTCCAATTGAATCGTGAACGACAAAAATAACGGCACCAGGAGACTTCCAACAGTTCGCATTCCCATGTCAAATGCGAATGCGAGTATTATTTCACCAATGCGGGGGGGGTACGTGTAAACAAAATGAAATGTATTTATTTCTGTACAAAACAATCAAAGTGAAATGCATTGATTTCGCCAAATACATGTAAAAAAAAAGACAATCCAACCAATCACAACCCATCACGACGAAATAACTGAGGAAGTTGCAGTGCCATTCTCAGTCCGATGGCGTCCATGGAGGAGTTCGAGCGCGCGCAGGCCCAGGCCATGGAGCTGCTGATCCAGCAGTGCGTGACAGCACAGGACGGCCCCCTGCCCACGCCTCCAACTGCCGCTAACGCGCGGGAGAGCGCGGCCGCCAACGCGACGATCCTGGACCTACTGGCGCAGACGTGCGCAGACGCCAACGCGGCGGTGCAGGAGCTGAGCGTGGAGGAGGTCGCCACCGGATTGGCCAGCGCCGTGTCCGCCACGCAGCAGAGTCTGCGCAGCGTGGGGCAGAACGTGGGCGCGATCCTGCAGGACCCGGAGCAGATGCGCGAGCTGTGCTTCCACGTGAAGCAGGCGGACGCCAAGGTGCTGGAGGCGCTGCAGAAGTCGCAGGCGCTGCTGGAAGACGAGAGTGTTGGCGGCAAGAGTGATGGCGTATTGATGGCCAGCAGGAGAGCCGAGACGACGGCGCTCGTGGCCCCGCGTGACGAGGAGAACGTGCGCAACATGATGGTGTTCGCCGAGAGCATGTGCACGACGATGGACCACGCGCTGAGTACAATTACCAGGGACGAGCTGGCTCTGGCGGCGCAGCTGTCGCTGAACATTGCCCAGAAGCTTCTGGATGCTGGCCAGTCGCTGTTCACGTCGCTGGGGAATGAAGAGCGCCGGAAAGTGCGAGCAGGAGAGCGAGGCGACCGCATCACGATTGAGGAGATTGAGGAAGAAGATGCAGACGAAGGAGCAGCAGTTAACTCTAAGGGAAGAGACCGACGAGACAGAACGAAGAATAGCGGGCAGATGAAGAGAGCCGCGGTGCTGCGGACGTACGTGACGGATCTGTATAACCGGACGCGTGATGAAGCAGTGGAGCACCCGTTTCTGGCTGGAGCACTCACTGCGGCAGGCTTGCCGTTCATTGGATTGGCGGTACGTTATGGTGTGTGGTCTTTGCTCCTGCTAGGTTGTACACTTTCATTTATTCGTGTGGTGGGGTGTTGGATTGTATCATAGATCCCTGTAGCGAGCATGGTCGCGCTGGCGCTTATGATAGAGAAGTATTACCCTGAGCACGCGAAGCTGACGCTGGAGCTCTGTTCAAACTTCATCCAGGTACGTTTTGTAAGCAAATTTTACGGCCTTTCGCGTCGATCCATTCTGACTTTTGAATGTTTTACGCCTAGATGTCCAAACTGTGGTTTCTCCTGCTGAAGATTAGTGCGCGCCAGGTCAGCGTTGTGGCTAAGGAATGCTTCACGTCGTGGTACGAATACGCGTCCACGAATGGCTTCATGGCCACAGGGCTGGAGTTGGCGTCGACGGGGTGTAGTCTAGGCTTCCTCGGCATCTCCTACCTGTACCAGACGGCAATTGGCTTCACCAAACAAGTTCTCCAGTAGTGCATATATATATGGCCATTGCCAGGCCGCGCGAGTTCATGCTACGCCACTTTTTAGTTCGTTCAAGCGGACAAGGATTTTGAGCAGCAACTCTTCCCCGTTATTTTTACCAGCTAAGTGTGTCTGCTAACATCGCTACTCCTGGCAAATACGAGTATCATGGGCGCGAAGCAAAGCGCACTGAAGAGAGAAGTCACTTTTCTTCAGCAGGAAGCTCGGAAGAGGTCGGCGAAACACCAAGAAGAGTTAGCGGCCGCTGCAAGCGAAAAGCACCAGCTACAGGCGAAGATTGATGAGCTGCAAGCGATTGCACGTAGTCAATCACCAGCCACTCTGCTATAGGGTTGCATTGTCGTCTCATCGTTGCTCGAATTGCATGCGCAGGTGACGCAAGCTCAAGAGGAAGCGGAGAAGACGAGGAATGAAGCCCACGAGCGGGAGGAGCGTATGAAGGCCTTGAAGTGGGAGCTAGTTCGCCAGCTCAAATTGACCGGATCGCCCTCTTCGACAAGCCCTCGTGCGTCTCTGTCTCCATCGTCGTCGACGCGTATTGCCCTGAGTTGGAGGTTAAACGACGAGGTATCGCTGCGGCAATCCGCCGTGTCACCGAAGGCTGCTGCATCCCCCAAGGAGGCGCCAGCGTCGACTGACTCAACAGCCAGCAACTACGCTCCTGTAACTACTACAAGCCTGCTAGCCCCTCGTCGATCACTCGTAGCAGTTCCCGGTACTGATCCCGATCAAACACCGGACGCCGATTCCAAGGAAGTCACCAACGCGTCCAAGTCCACGCCAGCAGCAACAACATCTCCACCACCCGAAAGCAAAGCCAGCAGTGACGACGTGTCACCAAAGCAAGACGCCAACGATGCCAAGGACGTCAGCAAATCCCCGCGGGAGTCCAAGAGCAGTGATGACTCACGCCACGTCCCCTCCTCTGAGAGCAAAGACTGCGACGTAGAGGCCAACGACATCCGCAACTTCTCCGAAGACGACAGCGCGTAAATTTCAAATGTCCACTTCAACTTGTCCGCGCACCTTTTCTTATGTGCGCCACACCACGAAACAAGAATCTCAGCCCAACATAAGCCCAAGCGATCATCGGCGGCCGTTGCGCGCCCCCCGCGAGTGTGTGTGTCTCTCTCTCTCTCTCTCTCTCTTCGCTTCTAGCTCCGCCCACAGACAGCGATGGAAGGCCGCGAGCGTCTGCAGATCGACACGGAGGTGCCGTCCAACGTGTACGCGCTGGACCTGCACAAGCTCAGCGAGCTGGCGCGCATACCCGAGGCGGAGCTCGTGCGCGGCATGCAGTCCGAGGACGCCGTGGACATGCAGGGCGTCGTGGTGAACCGCGGCCAGGAGGTACCCTTCGAGGCCGTGGGCAAGACGCCCGAGGACGACGAGGACGCCGCCAGCCCGCCCCACCACGGGGGCCAGTCGCCCGTAGGGGCCGCGGACTCGGGCGTCAAGCAGGTGCTGCTGACCGCGGCCTCCAGCACCATGTGCCTCGACGGCTCAGACACGCCCAAGTGCCTCATCATGCTCGGGGAGTACACGCTCATCGAGCATATCTTGGCCCAGCTCTTCGTCGCGGGCATGGAGCGCGTCGTCGTCATCATCTCGTACTTCGGCCACGAGATCATGGAGCACGTCAAGCAGAGCTTCCTTTACGCCAAGCTGCAGATCGAGTTCCTGAACCTCGGGGAGGAGACGCCCTACGGCCACGCGCGGACGCTGCTGTCCGCCCGAGAGATGTTCTCCAAGCCCTTCCTGATCCACACGGCGGACCACATCTTCGACAGAGCCATCATCAGCCGCATGGCCCACTTCGAGCTCGAAGGGTGCGTGGCCTGCGTGCTGGTGGACGCGGACAAGGAGAAGCTGGAGGGTTTGCCCTCGACGGCGGGCAAAGTGCTGCTGGACTCGACGAATGGGACTATCCGCAAGATTGGACGCGGCCTGAGGCACTTCGACGCGATCGACGCGGGCTTGTTCTTGACGACCGGGAGGCTGTTTGCGGCGCTGGAGATGCTGGCGTACGAGAAGCCCAAGTTTTCTCTTGCAGAGGCGCTCAATGTACTGCGTCCGAGTTATGGGCTGAAGTATCTGGACACGGAAGGCGATGCGTGGCTTAGTGTCGAAACCCAGGCGCAGCTGGATGCTATTGTGGCCAATGATAGCATCGCTTCGCTGTCGCCGTGGCCAGTGTTTGTCGCCAAGGAGCCGATGGAGAAGACGCCCTTACGGCCGACTTCACCGGGTGGCAAGAATGTGTTCCTGGCTGTTTCCGCTGCTGACGACGATTCGATGTTGCGCGCGGTTGACGCGCATGTTCGTCAGTCGGCAGACGTGTTTGAAGGATTTGTGGTCGGCGTGAACCAGTTGCAGGAAGTGGACGATCTTACCAACTCTGCGCCAGCCGGAGCGTCTGTCCAAGCCCGTGAAACGACACCGCTGCTTGGTAGTTCGGGGCGATCTCCTTCGCGCCGTGACCGCCAGGGATCAAATGCACCTTTGGCTATCCGGCGTAAAAGAAGTTCGTTCTTAGAACAAACGGAGGACTCCTTCGTGCTATCTATTCCTTTCGAGCACCCGCCTGTTGATATCAGCGCGTCGCATGGCGAACATGGAGTGCCCTCAGTCATGGAGCGGAACGCGTATCTGATCGAGCTTCCGCAGGTGACGACATCAGGAGGTGGCTCCAGTGCAGTGCACGAAACCTCGCAGCAGTTTGTGCTTGCTGTGCCAGACAGTGATACGTTGTACAATCGCCCTGGATTATTGCGCCGTTTGTCTTCGCTGCCTACTGATGTCAAGGATATTGCTGTGGAAACGGTAGAACTGCGCAACGGTACATTGGAACTGCAGTTGCTTGTCAAGCGCCAGGTGCCTTTCATTGGTTATGTGCTGCTACTGGCTGCACTGTTTACAATTTCGTCTATGGGTGCGGCGTTGGACCTGCAACGCAACGTGGATCCGTTCATGAAGCTGTTCTGGCGCACGACAGCGTCTCTGGTGGTGTTCATCCCGCTTGCTGGCGCTGCGCTGTACGACCAGGGCTTGCCCCAGTTCTCGACGCGGAATATGATCCTCTTCCTGACGTGCTCGCTATCCTACGCGGTCTTCCTCATGACGTTCCTCTGGTCGCTATCGCACACATCCATCGACCACGCCTACATATTTAACAACTGCCACTCGCTTCTCATGGTGGTGGGCCGCCTGCTGCTTGGACGGTATGTATCGCAGTTCGAGGGCCTGGGCACCGCCATTGGCGTGATTGGAGGTGCGCTCACAACGCTGGATCATCAACAGTCGTCTTCAGCGGGAGTTGAAGTGGTGCAGGTGTCGTTGGCTGGAGATCTCGTAGCACTAGTTGGTGCTGTGGGAGGTGCGCTCTACCTCATCACGGCCAAGAAGCTGCGTACCGAGATGGACATCAGCATCCTGTTCGTGGGCATGTTCACGTTGCTCGCATTGCTGATCTTCCCCATGTTCTCGCTGCTGGAGATTCCGTTTGAGGCGTCTCGGGACCCCGAAATGGGTCTCTTCGGCTGGTTGGACCCGTCGCGCGCGGCATCAGAAGCGTACATCGTGCTCGTGTGCACGCTCGTGGGTACGCTGGGCTACATCGCCGTGATGAAGTACTTCGCCCCCATCGTCGTGTCGGTCGTGATGCTCGTGGAGCCTGTGCTGGCGGCCTTCATGGGCGTGGCAGTGGGCGTCGACGTGTTCCCCGGTTTCCTCACGATCGCGGGCTCGCTGCTAATCATCGCAGGCACGGCGCTGGTGATCGTGTCCAACTCGTCCAAGACCCAGACGATCGACGCGACGCAGGCCATGTCGTCCACGTCGACTGCTCTGCCTCGAGGTCTCAGTTCCGCCGCCGGACTCAAGCTGCCGCAGACGACCACGCCCACGTCGAACCTAAGATACGTCTAAGCCGATCAAGTGACCTAGAAGCGAAGAGACGATGAGCACTAGTCTACCAGTGTCCACAAGGACCCATTTAACATCTCTTTTCCTTCGCTGCCACTTTTCCTTACCACCGACTTCTCCTTAGACAGCATATATCTTAAGCTACCCCCAACTCCGTTGCCTTATATACTTAGTCACCACTTTTCCTTAGCGTCCTCTTCTCCTTAACAATCACTTTCGACGTTGTTTAACATGGAGGTCGTGGCGCTCAACGAGCGTCTGCGTGGCGACTTCTCGACGCTGCTGAAGCTGCTCCCGCCGCCGTACGCCGTGTCCTGCTTCCCCACCTTGAAGCCCTCTGTCTCCTCTGTCAGATCCCCGGCCTCCGCGTCCCCAGGCGACCACTACACGCGGCATTGTCGCTATATGCTCTGGCGACTCAATTCCTACCAATACGGCTCTGCCAGCGCGTTTCTGCTGGATCTGGAGCAGTTGGAGCGCGTGGCTGAGTCTTCAGAGCTCAAGCAGCAAGTGCGGGGTATTTTGAACCGCCTCGCGGTCTCTGAGGGCGAGAGCCAAGGCCAGGAGAGCGTCGTGAAGATTTCCAATAAGACGGGGGCGACGGTCGCTTTAGGCTCGAGGTGCGGCGTCCCTGGGCTGCAGGAGGTCGCGCCCATGGGCTCAGAGGTGCAGGAGACGGACACCCACACGACGTGGCTCTGCAATGTCTCGTTGAACGACCAGATCGTGACTATCGGCACTTTTAAGAGTCAAGAAGAGGCGCTGGAGGGATATGAAGAGCAGAGGAAGAAGATGGAGGACAACGCTGCCGGTTGCAACAAGCTGAGGCAACTAGCTGCTCAGGTGGAGGCCACGCAGCGCCAAGAGGACAAACGAGTGCTGAGGGAGGCCCTAGCTCAGTGTCATCCGAGATTGACGACCATGAAGGTGTCCGCGGTGGTTCCGCCAGCGCCTCCTGTGGGGAGTGCTGTCGCGCCGGCGAGGGGGATTGCACGGTCTGTAGTGAAGAGTCTCGCAGCGGCGGCTTCGTCCTCGCCTGCGGCGAGTCCGGCGCCGTCGGAGGCTGGAACGTCGCCCCCGAGAGCTTCGAGAGCGCTGAAGAGGCAGGAACTGGAAGGTGCGAGTGCGTCGTCGTCCGCGGCGAAGAAGCACAAGGTCGAGTCGACGAGTAACTCGGCTGCGAGCAACGCGTCGACGGGTAACCGCTCGTATTTGAAGCTGCGGAGAGTGATTCAGACGCGCTTGTGCAAGCACTTGAAAGGGAAGCAGGTGTGCGTGGTGGCGAACCCTGATAGGCGCGATGAGACTCGCTGGAGGGCGTCGGGGCGCCTGGAGGCTGGCAAGGTGTACCATCTCGGCAAGAAGAAGCAGATGAGCTTCGCTGACTTCGTGCGTGACAAGCTGGGCCGTGCCGTCTCGGCATGTGCACACATGTTCCTCGTGGAGACCAAGGAAAGCATCGATGACCACCTGAAAGTCTGTGACGCCTTCTCAGACAAAGAGCGCGAGCTCGGCTACCCGCAACTGGTGAGAAGCAAGAAGACATCGCGCCGACGCTGAGAGCTGAGTTACGGATGGGTGGGGTGGGTGGGTATACAGACCTCGTCTAATGTGAATTTCTGTGCAAATTGCTATTCGCTTTCTACTACATTTTTGTTGACACCAACGGTTGCTAACGAAGCTGCGCCACGCAACGCTCAGGAGAAGTGCTCGCCCGTAACAGGACAAAGTTGGAGGTTGCTGTTGGTGCAGTTGTAATGCACAACCTTGCCGTTCGGGTACACAGCGAACACGATATCGCCGATGCGCTTGTGGCACACTGGGCAAAGCGTGTTGGGGTCGACCTGCACGCTCTGGGTCAGGCGATCCACGCGGTCGCACTGGACCTGCAGATTGTAGACGTTTGACAGCGACTTGGTGATGCTCATCTCGCGCACGTTGTGTGCACTGTGCGGCAACGCCTGCGCAAAAAAATCACCCAGTTTGGACAGCGGTGTGCTTGGTGGCACCATTTCCAACACCACGGCGCTGTTGAGGCTCTTGCCGTGTCGGCCGAGTAGCTGGAAGCCGAAGTCATTAAAGGCTGCCTTCTTGGACTCGTCACGAGGCGAGAAGCAGATCTTCAACAGTTCCATGAGGGCGTCGTTGCGCTCCATGGCCCCAGCCCCCGCCTTCTTGTTAGTCCCTGCCGACGATCCAACCGACGGTGCACGCGCTCCATACTTGACTGAATAGCTTTCAGCACCACGCAAATCGTTCAGCTCATAGACCAGCGAAGTGACAGCCTCCTCGTGCAGTGCACCACGTCCACATAGAATCACAAACTCGTTGTACAGTGGCTTCCCCTTGATCTTCTCGACTAGCGGTGTCACGTCGAAACGTGAAGAACCAGACTTCAGGAACTTGAGCAGCCGCTTACGTGCCTCACCCAATTGCCCAGGCTCCTTGCCCGGTTGAGATTTCGACGGCACCTCTCCCTTGGCTACAAGTCGTAGTGTCTCGTCAAGATATTCCAGTGCCAAACGCGTGTGGTGAGGGTCCACCACAATTGACGCCGCACCACCATCTGGACCACGCGTGGGCTCATCGTCATCGTCGTTATCACCGGCCAAGAAGTGACTGTAGCTGTCATTAACCCCCAGCTCCGCTGCAGCAGGGTCAGCAAAGGCGTTAAAGCCTCTACTGCTGCCCTCGATAGCAACTCCACCGCCGCTGTCACCTCCTGTGGCAGCCGCCGCGCCTGCGACCGCCACACCAGCTTCGCCAGTTGCCTTGACGAGGGTCTCGAGGTATCTTTGAACAATAGCAGGGTCGTTCGAATGCTCCCGTAAATGCGCAACCACATCATTCGATGGCAGTGGTGGCCGACGGTCGGTGAAAATACGCAGAGCCTGCTTAGCGGACGTCGCCTTGATAATCCAAATTGACTGCTTGAAGATAAATTCGCTTTCCGACTCGGGCACAGATACGAGTACATCGATGGCCGCCTCGATGGGTGACTTGGCCATGCCACTCGAACCGCCACGCTGCTTATACTCGCCGTGGTGCAGCAGAGCAAACACCTCCAGCGCTTCATCATAGTTCTGGTGAGCACACAGCAGTTGACCAGCCTCGTAGTAAAGCTTGTGTTTCGTCAGCAGCGACCGGCACGATTCCACTTCAAGCGCGCAGCCTCCGAGAGACCCCGCAGGGCCCTCCACATCGGCATTCGGCTCCTGGATGAGAACAAGCAGCTCCTTGTACCGCTTAAAGTGAACATAAAGGCGGAAGAGCGCCGTATCAATCGCTTCAACGCGACGCGCGTCCTTGGGGCTGGCAGTCGATACAGCTCGGCCGCGAGCCGACGACGTGGTGCGTACGCGGGCGCGCGCCTTGTCTCGCATGTGCTTCTTGTATTGGTTGAGGAACTTGAGAAGCGCCTTCTGCGCAGCATTCACGAGGTCGGCCGCATCACTCTTGGTGATCTCGCTGCTTAGAGGCGTCCGCGGAGACGCCAGCAGTTCCTGGACAACGGCCGTGATGTCGGGCGCCGAGCTGCTACCACGCGGCAGCACCTCGGGCTTGAATACCGACGGCTCGTACGCGAACGAGGCGCACTGGAGCTCCGGAAAGAAGGCGATAAATTCACACGGTTCGATCGCAGCGCGGTACATGTAGTCCGCAGCCTGGTCGAACTCCAGTCGACGCAGCAGCGCCACCGTCGCCTGGCGCTGGAAGCGTTTGATCTTGCTGCGCTGCTTGTCGCTGGACAGCGCCGAGATGGACTTCCGCACCAAGTTCTGCGCCTCGTCGATCTGCCCGCGGTCCAGGAGCTCTCCGACCTGTTGATCCAACGGCATGGGCTCAATCTTCATGACGCTGGACGTGCCGTTGCTCTCCCTCACACCGACCAGCACCACGTCCTCCGAGTCACCGCTTTGCCTCGGCTCCATGTCCCACTTCATGCCGTTGCCGAACATGCACACGGCCCTCGTGAGGGGCATCGTCTGCACCAGCGCGCCGTCGCTGGCTCGGTGGATCTCGACGCCCACCCTGGGCACGAGCGCCAGCAGGTATGGCGCCGAGAACTCGACGTGCTGCGGGCTCTGGGACCACGTGACCGAGTTCCTGGGCAGCGGGTCCCCCGTAAAGCCCACGAAGACGCCCACGCGGTCCATGACGGCGACCAGGATCTCCTCCTTCGGCAGCAACTTGACCACAGGGAAGACCGTGGGGTCCTGGATGCCGGGCGAGTTGATCTGCGTGGCGTCTCCGGACTTGTCGTTGAGCAGGAAGTAGTCCTTGCGGAAGCCCACGACCACCTTGTTGCGGTACCAGCTCATGGCCTCGGGCACGTCCTGCGTGCTGAACTCGCGCAGGAACGCGTACGACTTGTCGCTGCTGTGGTACTGGTAGATGGCCACGGCCTTCTTCTTGAGCAGCGCCACGCCCAGGCGGAAGTGCGGCGGCCCGCGCTGGTTCACGCACACGAGCCGCACCTGGTGCGCGTTGGCCCGCGAGAAGTCCAAGTCCAGCGGCTTGAGGTCCGTGGCGCCGTGGGCCGACACCTCCCCGTTGGCCACCGCGATGAGCATGCGGATGTGGGGCACGGCCAGCAGCTGCTCCACGCGCTGGCCGTGCGGGAACGTGTACGAGGCCGTGGCCGACGACGGGCCCTTGCGCGTGTCGTACATGACGAGGCGCCCGTCCTTGGAGCCCACGACCACGCGCGATGAGTAGTGCGTCACGCACTCCACCTTGCCCTCGAAGCCCGAGACCACGGCCGTCGAGCGGAACGCCACGCGCTGCTCCGCGGGGGGCGACGACATGGCTGCGACGATCAAGCAAGCAAGGGAGAGCTCTTCGGCCGGATTTCTTTATGAAAAGCGCGATACGATATACCGGTAGATCGGTATGGTACCGGTAATAAAAAAGGTAGCCATGTTTGCAGTCTGCTATTATCTTGATTGAAGATGAAGATGCTCGTGTGGTTCCGGCGCGACCTGCGTGTGCACGACAACCTGGCGCTGCATGCGGCGCTGCAGCAGCTCGCACAGCACGAGCAGGGGCAGGGCGGCGGCGAGGCGGAGCTCATCCCACTGTACATCGTCCACCGCCCGCAGATCATGCGCTGCGGCGCCCACCGCTTCCAGTTCGTGCTCGAGGGCGTCGCGGACTTGTCCCACGCGTTGGCACAGCGCGGCGCCAAGCTCGTGGTCGCGACCGGTGACGGGGTGCAAGTGCTGCGGCGGCTTCTACCGGCGTGGGGCATCACGCATCTGTTCCTGGATGGGGTCTGCGAGCCGTACGCAGTCGAGCGAGACGCTCGAGCTCTGGCTTTGGCCGCGAGCTTGGGCGTTCAGACCCACGTGACCAATGGCTACAACCTCTACGACCTCGAGGCGGTGATTGCCGGTCATTCGGGCAAGGCGCCCAAGACGTACCGAGGTTTCCTTAAAGCGGTGGGGGCGCAGCCGACGCCACGTGAGCCACTCCCGGCTCCGGAGACGCTGCCTGCGCCCGTGAGGGAGCCCGGCGAGTTGTACCAGCAGGTTGTGGACTACTGGAGAGATCGAGTAAACTTGGGCGACGAGGAGGAGGAGGAAGATGTGGATGTGGAGGAGAAGGCGAAGCAGATCGACGAGATTGCAGGACCGGAACGTTTCTTCACATTACCGGATTTGACGTACTTTGGGTATGAGCCTCCTGAGAAGCACTCGTTTATCTATGGCGGCGAGCAGGAGGCGCTAGAGAGGTTGAAGAACTACTGCTGCGACGAAGACCGCGTGGCCGCGTTCGAGAAACCCAACACGTCACCGGCGCAGACTCCGCCGAACCCCTCGACGACGGCGCTGAGTCCGTACTTGTTTTTCGGATGCCTGAGCCCGCGGACGTTCTACCATCAAGTGCGAGCTATCCAGCGACACCGTGAGAAAGTGTCGGTGCCTCCCGTGAGTTTGATCGGGCAGCTTCTGTGGCGAGAGTTCTACCATTGCCACGGCCGCGCCAACCCGTATTTCGACAAAATGGAGGAGAGCCCGACGTGTTTGCAGGTCAACTGGCGCTACCACACGATCCCAGAAAACGAAGAGGATATGGCGGATGACGACAAGCTCGCTTGCTCGCAGTTCGAGGCGTGGAGAGACGGTCGGACTGGGTTCCCGTGGATCGACGCCATCATGATCCAACTGAAGCAGGAAGGCTGGATGCACCACTTGGCCCGCCACTCGGTAGCGTGTTTCCTTACTCGTGGCGATCTGTACATCTCTTGGGTGCGAGGACTCGAGGTTTTCCAAGAGCGGCTGATCGATCACGACTGGAGCCTTAACGCTGGTAACTGGCTCTGGCTTAGCAGCAGCTATTTCTTTACGGCCTACTTCCGCGTGTACTCCCCAATATCCTTCGGCAAAAAATCGGACCCAGAAGGTCTCTTCATCAAAAAGTATATCCCAGCATTGAAGAAGTTCCCGCCCAAGTTCATCTATGAACCATGGAAGGCTCCGCTAACTCTGCAGCACGCCGCGGGGTGCCGCATCGGCAAAGACTACCCAGCCCCGATAGTTGAGCACAAAACGGCTATGGCTCGGTGCGTGGGAGGCATGAAAATGTCTTATGCCAACAGTCAATACGGCGTTCCACCGACCCCAAAGTCCTGTAAGAAGCGCCGGCGTGAGGACTCGGGGGAGGAGGCCGATGGGTAGACGAGGAAATGATAGGAACTACTGCGGCTTTTTAAAAGCGAATTCGCTCACCAGTAGAACGAGCACATCATCATTCAAGGCATTTCTCTTCTCCAGCTTCAAAAGGCAATTTGTATTGTTCATACTTAGCCCCTTAACAATCCTGCAAACTGCTTGGCGGCGCTTTGGTGTTAGTCAGAGCTCGACGCATTTGGGGGATAACTTGAAGCAGGTCGACGCGTCCGTTGAGGACCGACCTGGCCAGTAGGTGCTGCGCAGTAATCATCCTTTTCAGCTTCCTGTTGTCGCGTTCTGCACGCTGTCGCTGCTGCATCTGCTGGGTCGCGACGGATTTCCACTGCAGCTTGGTCACCACGTCGCGCTGCCTGACGTGATCAACAAGTTTTGTTTTCGCCAGACGCAGCCGGGCTAGCTCAACACCGAGAGTTGCTATCTCGCAACGCAAGTGCTCGAGCTTGGTCTTGGTCTGTAGCTTTGGTAGAAGTTCTCGAACCGGAGTAGTTGCTACCAGTTCGCGGTCCTCGAGATAACGAGCAGAGCCGACACTTGAAGGACTTGGACAGTTTTTCTGCAGTTGCTGCAGAATTCCCGTGGCGAATGCCAGCTCTTCCTCTTCTCCAAACCGGAATCGCATCTGTCCGTGGTTCTTGGTGCTCTCGATGGTGAAAAACGGAAGTGTGCCTCGATAAGTAGATCGATTTGCCCCGTTCTTCTGACTCAACCAAAAAAACATCCAAGCTTTAATCCTGCGTAATCCGAAAACAAAAATAATACACGGTGTAATATATTTTGCAAACAACATGACTACATTTGACTTCAACTTGGGTGTTTGCTACAGCTTAGTAGTCCGTGTTGAGGGCGAGCGCAACGCCCTGCAGTACCCAGTGCGAGGTGTGCTCGGTCGAGTAGAGATCTGCCTCGAAGACGAGTCCGACGCCCATGGCGTTGCGACGCGACTGCGTGACGTACACTGGTGTGCGGAACGTGTTCTGCAGCTTGAGGCGACTGGCCTCAATGGGGATGACCTGCAGGATAGGAAGCTCCTCCACGAGCTGCTTGGGCCGTTGCGGGGCGAGGCAGCCATGTTCCAGGTCCCAGGACGCACCTTCCAGGAAGAGGCCCTGGACGTAGCAGCCGGCGTCGTCTTTCAAGCCGTCGAGCGCCGGTAGCTGCGAGTCGTGCGTGTAGCTCGTCACTCGCGTGTACAGCGTCGACTTGTCCAGCGGCCAGTTCTTGGCTCGACACGTCGCTTGCACCAGAGCGGTGAGGTACGACTCCGGGATTCCCAGGCCCGACAGCCACATGACTCGCGGGTCACCGCTCGAGATCCAGTCCATGTACTGCTTGAAGCGCTTGGTGAAGTGCTCCATCCAGCTACCAAGTGGCTTCTCCGTCTTCGGACACAGAGACCGCCACAGGTTCGGGAGGAAGCCGTCGTAGAGCGCGTTGCCTACCGCGTCCAGCTCGTCGCTCATTCCGATTTCACCCACGAGCGCCTTCTGGAGATCGCCGAGCGACACGCGCATCCGAACCGTGAGCAAGTTCCAGCGGTCGAGCTCTTGTAGCAACACGACTTGAGTGGGCGTCGGTGTGAGCCCCAGCTTCTTGCGGATCTGGTCCACGTCCACAGGCTCCGGCACTTTGGACTGGATATCGCTAGCCACGTTACCGATGTGGTCTTCGCGAGAGACCCCGGCCCCGGATTGAGCGGAACGAGGCTGCAGAGAGATGAGGTCCTTCCACACACTCTTCGACATGTTCGTGTAGTACCCGATCTCGGCGTTCGGGTGGAGGCCAAACACTGCCGGACTGTTGGTCAGTGGCAGTGTCTCGACAGTAGCGACGTAGTCCCCCAACTGAAGTGCTAGTGGACTCGAGTTGCCGTCTAACGCACCGGGAAGCACGTAGTCGAAGCCCGAGCGGCTGAAGTAGAACCGCTGGCAGTCGTCGAAGAGGAAGTCGCCCATATACTCCGACAGGTACGTGGTGAGGATGCGCCGATCGTAGTCATCGCTCACCCGCCCGCCGTACATGGCGTCTCCGATGAGGTACTTGAGCGAGCCCCACGGTAGCTGTTCGTCCTGATCTTCGTAGGCCTTGTAGAGATAGAGACTCAGCAGCTTCCGCGAGATGGTAAAGTCCGACTCGTTGAAGTCGTAGCTCACGTTCCAGCCGATCTTGCCGTATTTCCGTCGCTCCAGCACCACGGCGTGCAGGAAGCACAGCACATAGACCACGGAGCGGAACGCCCCGTGCGGACATTCCTCGAGCATCGTTTGGTCCAGCTTCGAGTACAAGCTGCGCATGTTCTGCTTGAGTCCGTCGGGCGGTTCCGTCACCACCTTGAGCGAGCGCTGCAGAATGCCAAGCGGGAAGCGGTCCGTGGGCTCCGTGGTGAGCCACAGTCGGAAGTCTTTGTGGGGCTTCGTCATGGCCAGCAGCATCTTCTCCAACGTGCGCAGCCAACTCGCTAGCAGGTGGCAATTCTGCAGCAGTACCCAGTGCCCACGCGCCGCACCGGCCTCCAGCATTTGCTCAGCTAACGGTCCTTGGCCCTGGCCGAGTGCCAAGAACTTGAAGCGATGTCCAGAGAAACCGTACTCGTCCCCCAGCGTTTGGATGTCGCTCTGAGGATCTGCCCCGGGGCTCAGGATGCACACGATAGGCGCCGTCGCAGCACTTTGACTGTAGATCCGCGCGTAGTCCAGCACCGGAGGCTGGACGAACTTCTCGCCCATCACTGCCATCACGAACAACTTCATCGCGTTGTACACTCGGTCCTGTCGGAAGCACCGGAAGACGAGCAGCTTTTGCAAGCTCGACAGCTTGTCCGAGTAGCCACACGGAAGGTCCGCGAGCTCGGGGGCTTCCAGGTCGTACCAAGCTTTCCACTCGCTCGTCTTGTTCGCGAAGTCGGACATCAGCGAGCCGAAGACGCCGCTGCTGCCACCTTCGCCTTCCGCCTCGTCCAGTTTACTGAGGCAAAGCAGGTCCTTCCAGCCGGCACCCGATATCCACGAAATGTCCTCGGGTTTCGGCTGAGAAGCAGCATCCAGAGACGTGTCCCCCTTGAGGAAGAAGTCGAGCTCCGCGCGGTTGAGGTCGCCGGAAGCGCTCAAGATCATGCACGTCATCTGGAACGAGAACATGAGCTTGTGGCGCTCGAAGATGCCCGTGCACGTGTAGTCGTACATCATCTCCGTGATCGACTGCACCATAAACCGCAAGCGTTTCTCGAGAACGACGTCGCGCTTGGCCGTCTCGAGCGCCGTGTGGAAGACGGTGAGAAAGCTTGCGAGCGAGATCTCGTACATCTTCATGATCGTGGCCAGAGCGGCCATCGCAAAGTACATGATGGACCCCCGTAGCGCCACAGGAGTGTACACCTCACGAGCCTTGGTGATCTCGTCCTTGGTGAAGCTCGCCAGCTCGAGCTTGGCACTGATTTCGGTCGCCTTGTTCTTGGTCTCGTCCAGCGTCGCAATGAGCTCCTCGTTATCCAGGATATTGCCGGAACTGCTGGACAGTTCACGGAGCAACGTGTCTTCGAGCTCCACGATGAGCTGCGTGCTCTCCGACATCTCCGTCACGAGATCACGGTACTGCTCCTCGAGATCGGGCCGTTCGTGAGCCACCACGACGTTCAGCAACTGGTTGGCGAGCCCATCTTGCGTGACGCTGTAGTTGACGATCATGGTTTTGCCCATGACTTCAGGCGAGTAGTGCGGGTTGGCGAGCTTCGACGTGAAGTAGAGACGGAAGTTGGCGTCCCATTCGACGTTCTTGTCGCCCAGCTTGATGAGTCTCTGCGAGCCCTCCATGAACGTGCTCTTCTCCAGCACCGGGTCCAGTATCGGATCCAGCTCCTCGTCCACGCTTTCGAACAAGAACGGATTGCCGAACTGGATGGCCAGCTCCAGGTGCTTCATGAAGTCCGGATCACTCAGCGTCTTGACCGTCAGGCTGTTCTTCTCCTCCTTCTTCTTGATCCAGTTCACCGCTTGCTGCTGGGGGTCGATGCACAAGGGGAAGCGACTGGCCTTCGTCGTCAGAATACCGTTCTGCACCGAGTGCTCGTCCGCCGGCAATCCTTCCGAGACCCACTTTTGAATGGTGGCGTCGTCCGTGAGCGAACTCTCGAGTCGGAACGGGGAAGTGACGGGGAGTTGGCGGGCCTCGATGTCCTGGAAAAAGTCTCGGTAGATGAGGTCGGACCGGTAGTCGAAGCTGAAAGCGCCGGCGTAGCTCAAGAAGCTCGCGGTGAGCAAGCAGTCCCCGACAAGGCGCTCGCTCTGGAGGTTGAGCGAGTCCACATCCTTCGTCCATCGTGTACGCTCGGAGCCGAGACCAGCGAGCAGCTTACTCGCTGCGTGCAACCGCTTCTGCATCTGATCCGCCTGTGTCTTGAGTCCTTGCAGCTCGGAATTGGCTTCCTGGAATTGCGTGGACAGGTTCTCGAGCTCCGTCTTCAAGCGGTCGAGTGTGGCCTTGAGGTCGGCCAGCTCCTGTTCCTTGACCGTTTGCTCTTTCTCCATCGCCTTGACCTTCTGACGCAGCGGATCGACGTTCTTGGCCACGTCGTGATACTTGACAATGGCCACGACCCACACGAGCAGTCCCGCGCCAGCCCTCGAGATGGATTTCATGTTCTCGATGTTCAGGTCCGGGTTCTTGAAGAACGTCTTGATTTTCGTGATCATTTTCGACGAGATCTTGTCCTTCTCGTACTCCTTGAGCAGCGTGATGAGGTTGGCGTTGCTCAGCATGACCTTGGCACCCTTCCAGTCCAGCTCCAGCTCCTGGCCCGTCGGCTTGAGGATCAACACGCACATGCACACGGACATGACGAGTGGCGGCGGCGACGCGAACGACTTGAGCTCCGTTAGATCCGCCTTGGACAGATCTTGCAGGGCAGCAGCAGCGGCTTCTACCGCCGGCAGCGCCTCTAGCAAGGCCGCGTCGGCTTCTTCCTTCTCGCGGGCGATGAGAACGGACGCTTTCTCACAGTCAATTTGCGTAGCTGCTGCCACCTCCTGCTGCTTGGAAGCCACGGCCGACTTCTCCTCGATCGTCTTGATGAGCGCTTCACACGCGAGCGTCTTCTCATCGACAATGATTTTCTTCTCCGATAGCTCGATCTGCATCACGTCCACAGCTTGTGCGGCCTCCACGAGCTTCGTGAGACCCCCTTTGAGACGCGCGATGCTGGCGGTGACTTTCGCCTTGTTCTCCTTGAGCTGCAAGCGGTAGTTCGAAATGAAATCGAGGTAGTTCTTGGGCGTCACGTAGTAGTGGCGCCGCAACTCCTCGCCGAACTGGTGGGCGACGCGGACCACGCGCAAATGCGCGTGGACAAGGTGGTTGGTCACCTGCTCGCGCGCTTCCTCCGGGATGCCCTCCTCGGCCAAAAAGTACTGCGCCACATTGCGCAGAGCGTCTTCTGGCCAGGCGAAGAACCAGTCGATGACCGAGGCCGAGACAAGACCCGGGAAGTTGCGGCACCGGGTCCTGAGCGTGCTACCCGACGGAGACATCGCTAGAATCACGTGGAGGTTCTGGCGACACAAATTCACGTAGAACCTCCAGCAGCTTTCGTTCGTCTCGACGAGCCCCGCGGCTTTCACTTGATCACGCACGGAGCTGCCCAGGGCGTCACGCTCATCGGCTTCGAATAGCGCAGGCACGACGCCGGTAGTGAGCATGTTGTTGATGAACTCGAGGAATCCTTCCTCCACCGCATGCGCGTCCGTGAAGAGGAATACGACCGGCTTCTTGCCCAGCAAGCGGTACAGGTCTTTCAGGTTCTCTCGGAACTCGGCCTCGCCGTACCCACGGGTGAGGAAAATCTCAAACAGATCGTAGCCGGCTGTGAACGCTGCGAGTCGCGACAGACTCTGCTTCCCACTACCCCCCACTCCGATCAGCAGAGCGTGGCCCAGTGGGTTTCGGATGATGCGGAGGATGCGTGACAAGTGCTCCAGCGCCATCTCGAACAGCACCAGAGTCATGGGTTTGTTGTCCAAGTTGTACGTCTCCAGAGCTTCGTCGAAGATGCCACGAATGCGGCGGTACGACTCCATGTCCTGGTACAAACGAGCATCCTCGGTTGCTGCTTGGCCGGTGATACGGCCAACGCAGTCGGCGTAGTCGCCAAAGATAAGCGGATCAACCGAAGCGGCCTCGGCTTCGTCGGGGAACGTCTCACGCAGGATCTGCGTGATGGCGCCGTCCACTAACGCGTTGTCGGACTCACTCGTGAGTCGATCGCAGAAGATGCGCTTCACTTCATTGCGCCACAGACGCACGATCGTGCCGGCGCTGTCGAACTTGTCGGTCGTGGCCATGCAGACGCCCTCGCAGACTCGACCGAGGTCGCGCAGGTTGAAGATGTAGTGGAACTTGGACGGAGTGGGCGGCAATTTCTCGAGCGTGAACTCGAAGAACTGAAGAAGCGCTTCGGTCAGCTTGACGCCCTTGCCTTGGATCTCGTCGCTGAAGTTACGCAGGTACGTGGTCACGATGGAGCCGTAGATGTGCTTCAGCACCTCTTTCGTGGGCGGGGTGAGGTTGTACACGTTGAACTGCGCTACGAATCGAGGGTCCACTTGGTTCCGGCCACCGCCAGGGGGCCCCATGGCACCGATGAACAGCAGATCCTTGAGAATGCGGAGATCGAGCTCCTTACCGCGGTCGTACATGCTGCCGCGGTTCATCACGAAGTGCAGTAGCGCGATCGGCTGCTGCGTCCCGTACAAATCCACTTTGGGCATGTTCAGGTCGTCGATAAAGATCAGCAGCTTCTTCCCCGCCGGAGGGCCGTAAATCTTGCCCGAGCGCTTGTCCACGTTCGCCTGGATGTTCGTCTGCACGTCCAGGCTGCTCGTGCGGCTCGAGAAGTTGATGCTCAGCGTGGAGCACGTCTGCTGGTCCAGGTCCTTGAGGTAGCTTTGGATCGTCACGGTCTTGGCCGTGCCGCTCTCGCCCACGAACAGAATCGGCTTCTCCGTCCGCATGCAGCTAGCGAGGATGAAGCTGTAAAGCACCGAATCCGTGGTGGGGACGAACACGCGCGAGAAGTTGAACGGCGCCGGCTCCGCGTACGGCACGACGCGGGCTTCCCAGGGCTGCCACTTGCGCGTCTCCAAGTCGAAGAAATTGCAGTACAGACTCGTTGCGGGCAGCGGGCAGTCTGCAACCTTCCGGATGAACTCGTTGAAGCGCGCGCGACTGCTACCGAGCAGCGCCGCTCCCAGGGACCACACGACACTGAACAGGAAGACGCCTTCGACGCTCGCACGGTCCGTCGTCGGGTCCAATGACGAGTTGTCACCGGGCAGGAAGGCGTCGAGCGAGATGCAGAGCTGCTTGCACATTTCCATGTTGCTGATCGGGATCACCTGCTGGCACTTGGCCACGACCTCATCCGCGCCCGAGACGCCTTCGAGGATGAAGTCGATACACTTAGGCACGTACTTGTCGAACAGCTCGAGCAGGACGGTGCGTTCCAACGGGGTCGTAAGCGTTCCAGGCGACGCCGTTAGGGGCGAGACCGTGTCGGGCAAGGCAGTGACGGCTACGAGAGGGTACTTCTTCTTGAGCCAGCGCTCGTAGTACGGACGATAGCCGAGGTTCTTGGGGTCGACCCACACCATTCCGCAACGACTGATCGTAGCGGGCGACGCGTACTGCAGGTCGAACGTCTCACAGATCATCGAGCAGTGCGTCTGCAGTCGGATCCGCTCGCCGTTGGGCAGCGTGAGCAGCTTGTTGTCGTCCATGACGCTGTTCATGTTCTCCACCCAGACGGCGTCCACGTCTCCGTCGTAGATCAACCAGCGCTTCTCGTTCTCCTTCCCAGCGGGGAGCGGCTGGTTCAGCTCACGGAAGAGCTTGGACAGCACGCCGTCGGTCCAGTCCCGCGTGACGGGGTCCATCGTGCCGTAGAGCTCCGCGATCGGCTGCGCTTTCGGGTTGAGCACGAAGATCTTGACGTGTTCGTCCAGCGCGGTCTTGGACGCTGCTGCGAGCGTGTTGAGCACGAGCGTCTTGCCGCCGCCCGTGGGGCCCACGATCATGGTTGTGTGCCGCACCAGCATCGTCTCGTACATCTGAATGATCTTGTCGATCTGCTCGTTGTACACGGCGGCGTTGGTCGTGTTGTACTCGCCAGCGACGAGTTCCGCTTCGATGGCGTCTTTCAGGGCTGCGTAGCCCACCCGCGGGCAGTCCAAGCCCGGGAACAGGTCGTTGATGAGCCCGTGGAAGAGCGGCACGTCCTCGAACACGAACTTGGGCATGTTGCTGTCGCGCAGCGCGCGCATGAGCACCAGGTCCTCGTTCATGTCGCTGTACTCACGCTTGAGCGCGCCAGCCATGACCAACACGCTCTTGAGAGCGCGCAGGCCGAAGTCGTAGTGGAACTGCTTGGAGAGCTGCTCGCGCGACAGCTTGTACAGCACCGTCATCTTCTTGGCGAGGGACACGGCGTTCTCGAAGCCCTCCGAGAAGAGCATGATCTGGCAGATCTGCAACAGGTCGGGGACGATCATGGTCACCGGTCGGAAGAGCGCCTTGAGATTGTCCGGTAGCTCCGTGCGCCCGGCGTACCCCGGATTCATGGTGATGAAGAACCCACAGGTGGCGAAGCCTGCAGTGCGATGGATGGCGATCTCCGTGCCGAAGCCGATGTCAACGGTGGGTTTGTCGGTGTTGAGGGCGTTCTGGATAGCGCGGAGCTGTGCGGAGACCACGGACAGCACTTCAATGTTGATACGGTTGAACTCGTCGAAACAGCCCCACGCCCCCACCTGCACGAGCCCGGAGAAGATGCTACCCATCGCCTTGTAGTCCAGCCCTTCGCCGCAGTTGATCACGTAGCACGGCAGTGCCAGCGACTTAGCCAGGTCTTTCACCGTCTCGGTCTTCCCCGTACCGGCCGGGCCAGCGGGGGATCCTCCCAACTTGAACGTTAGCGCTTGAGTGAGCGTCATGTAGCAACGATCCGTGAGTGGGGTGATGACAAGTCGTCCGTTCAAGCCCATGTACTCGTAGCCGTAGCGGAAGTTCCCCGTGCACTGGCTGATGACCACGTCGTCCACATCTTTCCGCCAGTAGAAGCGCAGTTGAGACTCCCACGCGAACTCCTTCTCGTTGAGGATACTGTCGCGCACGAACGAGTCGACGATGTCTCGCGCGTGGACGTCGATGATCAGCAGCGTGTTCACTTTCTTCCGCGTAAGCTTCTCGAGAGGCTCACGAACGCGTCGCACGAGGCTGTTGAGCTGTTCCGTGAGTCGTCCTTCGAGCCCCTTCATGGCGTACTTGTCGCCGCCCTTGACGCGGTGAAACACGTCCTCGACTTCCCACGTCCACCAGATCTGACTGCCAACGAGAGACACCATGCCCAGCACCTCTTCCAGCCACTTGGTCCGATCCATGTTGGCGTACTGGAACACTCCTTCCTTGGCGATGCGCTGCAGTGTGGCTCGCATCTCGTCTTCCACGCCAGTCATCCACGACTCAACGGGGCCCTCGACGGTTGACAAGGTGCGGAACTGGAACCCTTCGCCTTCCGCGCTCTCCATCGCGCCGACGTTCTTGTTGTTGCGTACGAAAGTCAGCAGCTTGACGTTGTCGAAGAGCTTGAGCATGTGAACTTGGATGGACGTCGGGTCGGAAGAGCCCAAGACGCTGAGCAGCTCATCGTCGGAGATGAAGAAGAACCGCGGGAACGAGTTGCGCTTCGTGTCGAGATAGTCGCTCAGAGATTTTTGGCACTTGTCGAGCCGTTCGGACAGCGAGTGCAGCGTCTCCACTCGGTTCTCGGCGGTGCAGGCTTCCACTGCGTTGGCGTTCTTGTACGTGGCGCCCATGATGGTCTTCCACGCTTTGTCGATCGCGTCAAACTTCTTGGCCTCCTCCGGTAGCTGCTGGCGGATGTCCTCGGCGCCGACGAAGATGCTCTCGAGGTACATCCACTTGCGCTGCACGACGAACCAGATATCGAGACACTCGTTCACGACTCCGAGACGCTTCTCCCACTTGCGAACGCGCTCCGCGAAGCTCGCGATGAACCGCGAGCCAGACATTGTCTGCAGGTTCAGCATGTGGTCTTCCAGCGTGATCTTGAGCTCGTCTGCAGCTCGGAGCACCCAGCCGCGGTCGGTGCCGTTCTTCTTGTATTTGACGAGCTCCAGAACCGCCTTGGACCACGCGTCCTCGATCTTGAGGATCTCCTGCTCGATCTTCTGCTCTTGCATGGCGGCGTTCACGATCTCGCCGATTTCAGTCGAGAAGCGGTGCAGCTTCATGGCAAAGAGGTTCCCAAGCGTGAACGTCTTGAGGTTCATGTCGAAGCGCACCTGGGTGACCGTCATGAGCTCGTCCCAGTGACGCGGCTTCACAGCCTCGTTCTTGAGACTCTGGATGAGCGGGATACTCTCCTTGAAGGCCGAGATTTGCTTCTCCACCTCCACAAACGTCGACATCGCCTTGAGGTCCTTGGGGATCTTGCGACAGCGCTTCTCGAGCTCCTCGATGCCTTTGTTCATGGCTGCCACATCCAGCTCAGCCCACAGCATGCTCGAGAGGTTCCCGATGAACTCCTTCTGCTCGGTGTACAGGTCGAAGATCACCTCCTGCTTCTCCAACGCTTCGGCGATCTGCTGTAGCTCCGGGTATGAAGTAATGGACAACGCGAACAGGTTCTCCGCGTTGGCGAGCTCCTGTCGCCGCGCCTTGAACACGGCGAGTTTCTTCTTAAACGCCGACACCATCTCGAGCCCCGCGTCCAGATCGAGCGAGCACGTGCCCGGTCCGCGCTCCAGGAACTCCTTCCTCATGCTCTTGCACTCGTCCGCGAAATCCACGGCGTCCTGCTTCGTCACGCCCCGGAACTGGTCTTTCACCTTGACGAGCCGCAAGTCTTTGGTTTTCGAGGCCAGGAACACGCCCTTCCACCTCAGTTCGAGCGAGAACGCCCTCTTGAATTCGGCCGGGTCGCCAGCGATGCTGAACGTCTGCAGCGTGCGGTATCGCTCGATGATGTCGGCGTACTCGAGCTCCATCTCCATGCCCATGTCGCTGATGCTCGCGACAGTGTTGAGCACCTTCTTGAGCGACTCGAGGTCTTCCGGCGTGGCGTCCAGCTCCGCCTCGAGCTGGTCCATGGTGGCGCTGACCGCGACCAGCTTCTTGTTGGACACCTCGAGGAGGATTTTGCCGTAGTCGTCCTTCCACATCTCGGCCTGCTTGGCGATGGACACTGCCAGGGGCAGACAATTAATCTGCAAGAAGTCGGTGTCCTTCTCGGTGGGCTGGTTGCGGACAGACTCGGCGAGGCGGGTGTACTGCGCCATGCGCGTGTCGAAATACACGCACGGGGGCTTCTTGTCTGCGAGTTTCTCCAGCGCACTACGTCGCTTGGTATTCCAGAGGTTGTACACGGTGTCGTATCGACGCCAGCTATCCAGGTAGCGGTTCACGATGTTGAAGACCTTGTGGATCTCCTGGTTCAAGGACAGCGTCATCTTGATCACGTACGGGTTCTGCGAGATGTCCGAGTAGAAGGTGAAGGTGATCGGCTCCTCGTCCTCGTTGACCACGAGTGGCGCCGTCTCACGACAGGTGCCGTGCATCCAGCGGATAAACGCCTTGGCGCTCTCGACAATGTGCTTGACGGACTTGCTCAGATACTTGTACATGTCGGACAACGACGGCGTCACGATGATGTCCTTGCCGTTCATGGTGGCTTTCACCTTGCAAAGCGGCGGGCGCTTGAGCTTGCCCCCCTCTCCTTGGGCCATGATGGACGTCGCACTGCTGATGTCCTTCGTGTGCACGTTAAGCAGCGCTTGGAACGTTGTCATGGACGCAATGATCATCTTGGTGATGGCGTTGAAGATCCGTCGCTCCCAGTACATGTAGTACGTCGACATCTTGGGACTGGTGCCCGTGTTCACGCCGGCGACGATTTCCTCCACCTTGATGAGGAGCGGTCCGATGGACCGATAGCTCTGCACGAGCTCCTCAATGCGCTGCATCCGGTTGCGCTCCACCAGCTCGTAGAACTCGCCCACCTCCGTCACGACGCCCTCCTCGAAGTCTTCGATCTTGATGAGCAGCGTGTTCTCAATGTCCGTGACGATCTCCTCCACCATTTTGCTGCTCTTGTGGATCTGGCTCACGAGGTTGGCGAACTGGTTGAGCGACTTGTTGCAGTTCTCGATGAAGCTCAACACACGCTGCGAGTTCCAGTTGAGCGGCGAGAACCCCACGCGCAGCACGTCTTCCAGCGTCTTCAGCTGCGACCGTAAGAGGTGCGTCTCCACGGGCGTGAGCTCTGTCAGAAGCGAGTCGTAGCGTCGGAGCATCAGTGCCAGCTCCTGCACGTACTGGTGATACTTGTCCTCTTGCAGCGTCACGTTCAGCGCCTCCTCCGGGATCTCAAACCCAAGGCGGTCGAGGTATTTCGACTCCTTGATGATCATCGCCAGCTCGGGTGCGAAGTTCGCGTAGAACGGAGGCTGGGGTAGCTTGTAGAGCATGACGCCGGTCTCGGACTTGCCCGCCTCCAGCAATTTCGGCCCGAGAATCGACTGTCTAAGGCACTCGTTCGTGAGCGCAGGCACCTTCTCCTTCCAGTCTTTGTGGAGCTGCTTGATGTAGGCGTCCACCGCACGCGCGAAGACGAGATACTTCTCCTTCACTTCTTCTCCGTGAGGACTCTTGAGCAAGTCGTTCATCGCTCGGAAGCGCAGGATCGGCTTCTTCGCGCGCAAGTAGAGTGCGCGTGACCAGCTGATGGCCCCCGCCACAGGAGGGTGGTTCTTGTACACGGGAGGGCGGTGCTTGAGGCGGTGGAACTGCTCCTCGAGCTTCTCGAGCTCCTTAGTGTACTGCATGAGGATGTCCTTGTACTTCTCCATCATCTGCTTGTTGATCGAGTCGCGCGACTGGATGTTCTGGAAGTTCTGCAGCAGGTCGAACGCGCCTTCGGCCGAGCGGAGCTTCTGGAAGGACGTGTCGATGAATTTGCGCGTCATGTGCTCGATCTCGCTCACCTTGTCGCGGAACTGCACCATGACCGACTCCCAGCTCGTCTTGTAGCCGCGGTCGAAGACCTTGAACGGGACGCTCTCGAACGGAGCGATCAGACCCTCCACGCGTGCCATGACGTCGTCGATCCCTTGGGAATCCCCCGTCACGGACTTGAGCTCGGGGCCCAGGAACTTGTTAAACTGGTCCAGGACCGTCGCCACCTCCTGCAGGTTCTCGCAGATCTTGGCCATGTAGTTGGTTTGTTCAAAGAGCCGCTTGCGGTCGAACTCCCAGCGGTGGTCGGTGCCGCTCGCCTCGATGCGCTCGCGCACCTTCATGTACGTCGAGTGCCACAGCTCCAGCACCATCTTGGCCTCCTCGATCGCGTGCAGCGCGTTCTCCGGGCTCTTGCGCAGGATCGCGTGGATGTTGATCTCCACCGCCACCTTGTCCACGATCTCGGACGCGATGCGCTCCATGAGCGGCACCATCCGCTCGTCCGTGTTGTAGTGGCGCGAGATGATCCAGACCATGCGAATGGCGTTCATCATGGACGGCAGCGTGTCGGCGATGGCCGAGAAGGAGCCGCTCGCAATGTTCTTGAAGTGGCGCTCCAGCGTCGTGAGGAACTTGACATTGTCCTTCGCCTCCACGTACAGCTTGCTGAGCTCCGAGAAGTGGAACTTGAACGTGAGCAGCATGCTCGCCTCGACCAGCTCCAGGAGCTTGAGCATCTTCTGGACGGTCGGCATGTTGATCTGCTCGAAGATGGTGCTGAGCGTGGCGTTGCGCTCTCGCCAGAACTCGATCTCGGCCAGTGGGCCCTTGCGCTTGGGGCTCTTGCGCGACTCCTGCTCCACCACGCTAGCGACGCTCTTGGACCATTCCTCGAGCGCTTGCTCCAGCGCGTTGATGAGCTCGTAGTCGTCCAGATGCGACTCCGGCTTGGTGATGACCACGTCGGGGATGTTCAGGTGGATGTCGCCCTGGATCTGCTGGATGGCGTTGGAGATCTGCGACGAGAACTTGACCAAGTTGCTCTTGAACTCGTTGCGCACGGCGTCGATGACCTTGAGCGCCTGGTGGGCCGCGGACGCGTCGCCTTCTCCCCGTCCATTCGAAGAGTCCGCCGTCGACAGCTGCGGGTCCAGCAGCGGCATGAAGACGTGGCATATGACCCCCTCCAGGTTCGACAGCAAGTCTCCGGTCGAGCACCCGAGCTCCACGTTCGTGTGCACGACCTTCTCGTGCGCGTTCTCAGTCACGACGTTCTGGACCGTCACGGGGCCAGCAGCCACCTTGATCAAGAACACGGTGCTCGCCTCGGACGACTCGGCAGGGAGCGAGTTCAAGGACGCGTGGCATACTTGGCGCGTAGCTGTCCGCGACCGCGTCACCATTCTCTTCACCGTCTCCGTCTGCGGTGGAGGCGCCTCGGCATCCAGGAACAACTGCTCGTCATTTGGCTCGGTCGTGGGTGACGCGCCGTCGCTCGGCGGCTCTGTATAAAAACAAACAGCGAGTTAGCGGACGAAGCTGCGAGATGTCCCCCCTTCTCGTCTGCTGTTCACCTGTCGGGGAGGCTTCTCTGACCACCTCCACGTCTTCTTCCACCTCCTCTTGGAGCTCGTACTGCTCCTCCCCCTTGTAGAAGAACAGGACGCTGCCAGCTTCCGCCTTAGCAGAGAAGAACGACTGCACGAGCTCTGCAGCTGAAGGTTCCGCAGTCTGCGTCTCTGCCAAAAGCTGGTCGAAGACCCCAGGCTCGGCATCCAGCGCTCGTGACACGAGGCGCTGCAGCCAGCGCCGCGTCACCTCGTCCAGCGACATGCGTCCTAAACGAAGCGTGGGTGTGGTGGCCTCCTTCACCGCCTTGCGGATCGGATCGCAGGCGCCGCTTTGGCTCGCGTCGTTTCGATCGGACGATCGGGTACCGGGTACGGTGGTACATGGCTACAGACCACTTCAAGTTGAAGGGATATTGATGAGACCGTGCATGAGTTTTATTTTATTGGTGGCGCGTTGGTTTTGAAACGGTCTGTGATCAAGTGGCTCCATTTCATCTAAAGGGAGGACGCCAATCAATCCCACAAACGTTTGGAAGGGGTGTAGCCAAACTCCGAGGCGCAAAGCTCAGGCAGGGACACGATGGAGGAGGGAACATCTGTGGACATGGCTCCACTGCCACAGGAAAAGGAGCTGCATGAGTCGCTCGATCCGAGTGCGAAAGATACTCTGGAGCGGAAGCGTGACGAGGACGAACCGTGGTCATCAAGAAGCGCCGCGGCTTCCACTAGACCTTCCCGAATCGAATTGACCCGAACGCGCGGCTCGTCAAAGTCGCCACTGGAACTTCATCGTCGCTGTGCAGAAACGATTGAGCGTTGTTGTGCGAGTCTCCGGGAGCGACAGCGCAAGATGGAGCGACTGCAGCTAGTGCTGCCTCTCCCCAGCTCTGGTCATCGTCGCGAGGACCGCAGCCGTACAACGCCACCGACACGGTCCACTCCGCCGCGACCAGCCAAGAGGAACAAGATCGGTTTTACTGCTGTGGTTGACAGAGAGAAGCACTCGCCGGACATGAGGTCCCCGGCGTGGTCACTGTCCTCCTCCGGGTCCAAGCTATCAACGCGTCTGCGTTTTGATGAAATGACGACGTCGCCAATGGTCAACAGGAGCTCCAACAAGCAGGAAAAGGTGAGAATACCCTTTCAAGTTGGTACTCCCAATACACCGCAACCCGCACGTCAGACAAAACAGAATGAGAACGAGACGACAGCTACGCAGGAGAGCACCCCTGCATCACGAAGTGAAGACACTCTCGAACTTAGTTCGACAGACGAATCTTCACGTTCCTCCCACAAGAAAGCGACAATATTGTCGCCAACGTGGTCGCAGCGCCAGCAAGACTTCATGGCAGCAATAGAAGCCGAGGTGGGTGACGACGATACTACTCCGTCGTGAACGCAACAGCAATATATGGTGTGGTCCGTGAGTACCAGCCTTGAGAGTTTACATAAGGCGATTTGATTTTTTATAAGCAAGCTGCCGACGAGCGAGGGAGTAGTATATACATGTAGTGGCTGGTGGCTTGGCGTTTTACGTCTCGATGCATTGTAGAATAGCGGAGTCATCTTAATCGTCTGCGTCCATGGCCCTGACCACTTATACCGACCTAGTCGTAGCGCACTTGTCGACAACGCCGATGTGTAAGTTATTGAGCATCTGCTCGCTAGCTCAGGCTCAGTGCAGACCATGGACGCTCGGAGGCTATGAAGTAGACACGCTTTTGGCTTCTTATCCAGGAGTCCACGAAGCTTATGCGAAAGCTGATAAAAACTACACATGGCTACACCTGTCCAAACCAATGTAGCTACACTCTATCATCTTCTACCCCAACCGTCAATTTGAAGATCCCCATGGCGATGGCTGCGGACGACACCTCCGCGCGGCCTCTGGCCGAGGTGGTGCTCTACGCCGAGTTCGACCTGACCAAGGGCAGCACCCTGCGCGCCAGCTACCCGACCCCTTTCGCGCACTACTCGCCCGAGTTCTTCGCCGACATGATGCTGCCCGAGGGCGTGCACAACCGCGAGGAGGACGTCACCATCTTCTTCCTCAACCGCCAGAACGCGCACAAGCCCGTGGCCGACGGGGAAGAGAAGGCGGCCAACGAGAGCCAGGACCAGACGCCCGACGAGGCGCAGGACCCGCTGCAGAGCTTCATGTACTGCCTCAGTGTGGTGCGCACCACGCACGACACGGCGGCCCGTCGCGGCGCCAAGGTGACGGCCGTGGCGCTGTGCTCGACCCACAAGAGCTGCTTCGCGCTTAAAGACGTGCTCAACCTGGCCGTGCTCAAAATTGTGGGCGCCAAGGGCGAAGAGGAGGGCGAGAAAGTGCTACAAGAGCTCTTCGCCGTGGTCAACGCCCTGGACATGTCGGGGGTCCGGGGGCTGTCCAGCATGGAGAGGCGGCTCATGAAGCGCACGATTAGCAGTACCGGACGAGCTGCTGCGAACAGGGAGGACGCCAAGACGCTGGAGTCGGCGCTGTTCTTTCGAGCCCAAGCCATGTGGGACGATATCCCGATCCCGCTGCAGTTTAAGATCTGCAGCACGGACGACCAGCACGATGACGGCACGCTGACGCAGCTGCTACAGACGTTCGGAGACCAGACGATGGTGCTGTTTAATGCGGTGCTGACCGGGCAGAGGGTGATCATGCTGGGGTACAACCGTCCGGCGGGAGAGGTATGCAACTTTGTGCTCGCTACGAGCTCACTGGTGTGCCCGCCGCTGTTTGGACTGATCCACCGCCAGTACCCGTGAGTTGTTGGATGATGACGGGGGAGTAGATAGTTGCTTTGCAGTTGACATGGCTTTTGTGCGCAGGTACGCGAACCTCACGGATTTGGGCTTTCTGTCGACGCCGGGGTACATTGCTGGAGTGACGAACCCGATGTTCAAGACCAAGCGGGAGTGGTGGGATGTTTTGTGCGATCTCTCTACAGGTGAAGTGTTCGTGTCAGCGCCCGTTGAAAAGGAAGACTTCGATGCTTCGGATCGCAACTTTGTGCTCGAGGTAAGTTGATGCGGGTGGGGTCCACAGCGGCAAACCTCTATCCTTGCTGATTCTATAATTGAACAGGTGCTCGATGGAGTGGCAGCAGGGTACGACGAGGAGTGGGTGCGGTGCATGTTCGAAGAGTACATGCGCAAAAACGTCGTGGACATTGCGCTTGGCGAGGCCAACTACTTGAACCCTGATGCACTGGCAAAGCGCTCAGCAGTCAACAACAAGCGTATCACCAAGTGGGCTCGCACGGACAGCTACAAGCGCTTCATGGACTCTCCGCACCGGGTGCACTTCCACTCGCCGGCGTTCAATATATCCAACTCACAGATATCTTGCGTGTGCTTGCTCTCATAGCAAGCGCACAATCTATACGGATGAATACTTGTATGCTGATACGGTGTTCCTTAACGTGACGAGGCCGTTTGTGGTTTTGCTGTGTGGATGTTTACGTAGAGAAAACTGGCGTGGATCTGAAGCGGCACATTCGGAGTCTCCAAGGCGACATGGTGGTGCTGGACGACACTCTCGTGGAGAAGATCTACTCGGACTTTGCTACGCTATTGAACACGGAGCTGGAGCTGCAGGAATTCCTAAGCTTTTTGCCTGTGCTGCGCGGCGGGTTGCAGACCATCGCGCAGGGCATCTTCCACCCGTCTATCGGTGTCAAACATAACACGGTGGTGCTTCTGAAGCGCCTGGAACAGTTCTCGTCAACCGTGTCCAGTATGCAGCGCCTTAACCCGTTCCTGCTAATGTCGTACCAGCGGATTCACGACATTGTGAACCCAGACACAAGGGACTAAGCGCACGGAGAAGATGCTAACAAGCGAGAGCGAGTATCAAGATCATGATGAAAAGTACACTCCGTGATTTGACCCTCTTACTGTCTTTGTTGCTGCGGTTGTAGACCTACTTCAAGCGTGCAAGCTAGGGTGTCAACAGCTTCGCGAGCTCTTCGAACCCTTCCCCGAAGAGCTGGGCACCGCTCATTGTGGCGTTACTGATAGAGCTTGACGCGTCTTGCTGAGCAGTAGGCTTGAGGTCTGGGTCGGCTTGTTCACAAAGCTGCTCGAAAATATGATCGCCGTGGTCGATTTCTTCCGCTGAACTGGCAGAACGCGGCTGCTTCGCCTTCGTCTCCTCTGTTGGCTTCAGGAGCTCCATGACTTGTTTGCGCTCATCTTGCTGCGTCTTCCGCTGCCGTTCCATCTCGCCAAGATCAACAATCTTACTCCTGCTCAGAAGGTTTACGTACGAGGACGACGGACGCCCTTCATTAGACCCTTTCGGATACAATTGAGCTTTGGTCGAGTTCAGGAACCCTCGCTTCACTGTGCCGCCACCCTTCTTCTGCTTTTGTGCCGTGGTCTTCAACGTAGAGTTTGACGCTGACTTTGCTGTCGTGTTCGTATTCGTAGATTGAGCGGCGCCGTGGGTAGCCTTCTGCTTGCTTGAACGTGACGGCAATTCTTCGATCAGAGCCTTCTTCTTCTGCGATTTAGCTTCCAGTGCCTGCACCGGTGCTGGTGGTGGTTGCTGTGCATGCCCTGACGAAGGTGCGCTCAGTAACACCTCCGGCATTTGACCGGTATTGGTCTCTTTAGACGGCGTGATTGCCAGCTCTCGCGTGACTTCGTGTTTCTGGGCTTCGTCAAGGTTAATCTGCTTGAGAAGGTCGGCCGGCGACTCCATGCGCTGCTTCGCTGGGTCGGCGTCCTCGATGCGGAACTTGGACGTGATGATTTCGTTGCCCACAGCCACGCCGCCTTTGTAGAGAGCTTTGATGAACTTACCCGTGGGCGTGACAAGCCTCACCCGGGCGTCCTCTTGCACCCACTGCACGGCGAGCTTCATGACCTCCCGCTTGAAATTCGCGTCCCATTCACTGCGCCGCAGCACCCACGGATTCACGACGACGTCCACGGCACAGCAGAGAGCTCCGCTGAAGTCGGTGAGTTCGCGTAGCTTGCCCACGACAAGAGGGACTTGCAAGCTGTTGGTGTTGGGGACTGCTCGGGTGTCTGGAGGCACCTCTTGACCGGAATTCGGGTTCTTGGGGGCGTCAATGAGCTTGTGGGCGCAGATGTTCAGGAAGAGCTTGGTCTCTTTCTGCTGGCACTTGACGGAGTGATACATGCTGCACTTGACCACGAAGCCGGCGTCGGGGGTGAAGAACCGTGGAGGCGCCGCAGCGTTCATAGCTTGGTTCGAGACCGTGGAAGGCGGTCCGTCCTGCAATTGCTCGTTGATGAAGGACTCGTAGCGCTTGGGATCGGACGTCGAGAGGTCGTTGAGCGTGTTCCAAAGCGCTTGGGCCTCGCCGCCGAAGTCTTTGGGCTCAAGTCCCATTTGCTTGGCGATTTCTCGCATCCGAGGATCTGCTAGTAGTCCATTGACGGACGATGCACCACGCGGAGCCGGGCGACGGTTGTCGATGATGCCGTAGTTCATCGCGGTCGTCTAGTGCTCGCTAGCAGAGCGAAGATCGAGAGGTGGATCGCTGGAAGCCGCGAAACGACGCGACCCCGTAGTTTCTCGAAATCCGCCAAACCAAATGATCACCAAGCTACGTGAAAGGAGGCTCAAGAGGTCAAAACAGTAAGATTCATCAACGCATCGACAGATCAACCTACGATACTGGCACAACAAGCAAGTCCAGCTTTACATGGTCCACGGATCGACGCTCCGAGCCTTGTTTTGTCCACGAGTGCAGGCCTTCAACGTCGATTTCCATATCTCTGGGTTCTGCTTCGGCACCTTTGCTCGCTCGTGTCGCGCTCGCCGCATTTGCAGCCGGAAGACGTCGACGCTCTCTCGCGTGTCGAAGAGGACCGTCGAGTTGAGGCCGAAGTGAAGGCGTCTGCGAGCGCTATGGGGAGTTGCGTTAATCTCTTCCTCATCCTCCTCTTCTTCTGATACATCGTTCGTGAGATCAACCAAGACCGGAGTCCACGCAGGTGGTGCGTCCGCCTCAGTTTTGTGGAGAGCGGGCGCTTTCTTTGGTCGTCGAGAATCGCTGTGCTGCGACTTCCTGGCGTCTGGCTCTCGCTTGCAAGGTGCATGGTGCTCCTTTGGCAGAACGGGTTTCGGCGAGAAGACGCTGCTGCAGCTTCCTGCGCGATGTCAACAAGGGCATCCACATGCACCACGGCAGATATTTAGGGGGGGATGGAGCACTTAAGACCACAAGAGCTGTGGGCCGAACTATCTAGTACCTGACAAAAGTTCGCGTAAATGCTGATCGCACGGTGAAATAGTACGGGAGGCAATGGCAGCACGACGGGGGACACATTTGCCTTTGGCGTCCCTTTTCTCAGAATGACAATGCTCCTTCGCCTCTGCTTCACCACGACCGTCTTCTCCACACGCCCGAAGCGTCTCGATCAGAGCGTCAAGCCCGCCTTCTCCCACATACCGTTCTAGTGCTGCAAGCGGCTGCACTTCTCGTTAGCATCCCCCCCCTACAAAGTCCAGCATTCGCACAGCGATTGTTTCAAGCTCACCTGCTCGTTGCGATTGTCCAAAGTGGTCAACAGCGCTCGCTGCTTGTCGTCGCTCACGTTGAGCGCCGCCGTCAGCTCCCACAAGCTGCCCCGCACAAAGCGAGCCACCGCCACCCGTATGTCACACACACGAGACGGAGCTGCAGCTCCCGTCGCTGCTAACTTGTCGTCGTTCTGGGGCTTTGGTCGCTTCATGGGAGGCGGCGTTGGCTCGTGGCACTCATGAGCGCGCTCTTCACTGCGATTTTCTGCTCGCCGCTTCTTCGAGCTGCGTCTCTTAGCTGGCAACTGGCGCAGCAACGGCACGTGGTCTCCGATCTCGTCGACGGGCACACCGTCCGAGGACCCGTCCGCGTACAGCAGCACGTACCTCGCGGAGCTGGGGCAGTAGGTCATGACATGGCCGCGGATCTGCGTCTCGCGGCCGTCCCGAGCCACCACCAGCTTGTACACGGGCTGGCCCACCCATCGCATCGGCTTCATTGGCTAGCACAGGACTACCGTTTAGACCATCGACGCACTTCAACTGTCACTGTACCCACAGTCTTCGAACTTTCTTGTGGCTACACCACCCTCTATCCAAGCGAATTCCCCCTCTCTATACAGCGCTTCCAGAAACCTTCAGCCAACATGGATCCCACAATGCTGCAACACGAGGAGCTCCAGTGCCACTTGCGGCTCAACACGCCAAGCCGCACAAGCATCACATCAATCACTACTCCGCCGCCAGCCACGCCGCCGCCATGTCCTTCCAGCCGCAATTGGAGCGCGTCGCGCAGCTGCAGCAGGCGCACCCGGACAAGAACCTCGCGCCCGTGTACCTGGACGCCGTGGCCGACCTGGACACGCCCGTGAGCGTGCTGCTCAAGCTGCGCGAGGGCCAGACGCACTCGTTCCTGCTCGAGTCCGTGGCGCCCGGCGAGAAGATCGCGCGCTACTCGTTCATCGGCGCCGGGCCGCTCAAGGTCGTGGCCACGGGCAAGGGCCAGGCCCTGCAGGGCGACCCGCTCGTCCACCTCGAGCAGGAGATGAAGAACTTCCGCACCGTGACGCTGCCCGAGCTCAACGTGCCCATGACGGGCGGCGCCGTGGGCTACTGCGGCTTCGACGCCATCCGCCACTTCGAGCCCAAGATCGCGCCCTTCGTGGAGGCCCAGAAGGACGTGCTGCAGGTGCCCGAGAGCATCTACATGTTCTTCGACACGGTCGTGATCTTCGACCACGTCTTCCACTCGCTCAAGGTCGTATCGCACGTCCGCCTGGACACGGGCGACCTGGCCGCGGCCTACAAGGAGGCCACCGACAAGATCCTGGCCGTGAACGCCGCGCTCGAGCAGCCGCTCGTGCGACCGTCCAGCGTCGCCCACGCCAGCGCGCCGGCCACGTCCAAGATCGACCTGGAGGTGGCCTCGAACGTCGGCAAGGCCGGCTACATGGGCTTCGTGGACAAGCTCAAGGAGCACATCGTGGACGGCGATATCTTCCAGGCCGTGCCCTCGCAGCGACTGGCCGTCGACCTCCCGAAGGATGTGACCCCGCTGGATCTGTATCGCCAGATGCGCGTGATCAACCCGTCGCCGTACATGTTCTTCCTGGACATGGGCGAGGACTTCCAGATCGTCGGCGCGTCGCCCGAGATGCTGGTCAAGGTGGACCACGAGCGTATCGTGGAGACCCACCCGATTGCCGGCACCCGCCACCGCGGCGCCAACGACGAGGAAGACGAGGCGTTGGAAAAGGACCTGCTCGCCGACGAGAAGGAGCGCGCCGAGCACATTATGCTGGTGGACCTGGGCCGCAACGACGTCGGCCGCGTGGCCAAGCCGGGCTCCGTGCGCGTGGAGCGCCTCATGCAGATCGAGAAGTACTCGCACGTGATGCACATCGTCTCGGTGGTCAAGGGCGACCTGCGCGACGACCGATCGGTGTACGACGCGTACCGCGCCATGTTCCCCGCCGGCACGCTGTCCGGCGCCCCCAAGGTGCGCGCCATGGAGCTCATCTGCTCGCTGGAGACCGAGCGCCGCGGCGTGTACTCCGGCTCCGTGGGCTACTTCAGTTTCTCCGGCTTCCTGGACACGGCCATCGCCATCCGCACCATGGTGGTCAAGGACGGCAAGGTGTACTCGCAGGCGGGCGGCGGCATCGTGTACGACTCGGACCCGCAGGCCGAGTACATGGAGACGATCAACAAGCTCGGCTCGGCCGTCAAGACGCTGGAGAAGTGCGCCGCGCACATGGCGCCCACCGCGCAGTAGATTGGCTCGTGGCGACTTCTCCAGTGCAAATCGAGATAAATACACGCACACACACACACTTGTGCGTGCATAGTTCAGTGGAAGTTGCCGTGGCGCAGGTGTCAAGCTCACGAGACCGAGACTTGTTGCTGCAACATTCTGAATGTGGTATGAATGTGGGGTGAGGTGGCCCACATAATGTAGATACGCGGATGTGTGGTCAACATAAATGCCTCTTTGAGGATGCTAATTGACTCGACCAAACGCTTTGAGGCACACCGCCCCTTCTGTGCATAAGTCATGCTTCCAGCTGGCCTCACTCGACCCCAGTATGCTCCTACAAACGGCAGTCACTTCGCCCATCCCCCTTCGTGCCCGGGTCGGCGGGTTCCAAACCCGCCGACCCGTCACCCTTCGATCGGCTGCACCGTGCTCAGTATCAAAAACGCCCCTGAAGGCGCAATTAGGCCCGCTTCCTCCGTAGCGCGCGCGGCATGGCCAGAGCTGACGACGACGAGGCGCGGCGTCGCCGCGGACGCGCGCGCCCTCGCGCGCCGCCGCCCACCTCCATCGCCTCCATGTACGCGCCCGTGGACGCCGCCTCCCGGCAGCCGCCGGCGCCCCAGCGCTCGTCCAAGATGAAGATGGCGTCGCTCATGGCCGTCGCGGACGAGGCCGACGCCGCCGCCGACGTCGTGGGCCCCCAGAGCAAGAGCAAGAGAGTGAAGGTCGACCAGCGAGAGCCCGAGGGCTGGGCGCCCCGCAGCGCGCCCATCAGCATCAGCAGCCTCACGTCCAGCGCCGAGCCGAGCTTCTCCGCCTCCGACGAGCAGCCGCCTCAGCCCCAGCCGGCCTCGTCGCTGTTCCAGACCGAGATGCCGACCGTCATTCAGAGCTTCAGCGAGGAGCGACGGCGTGAAGCTGCTCCCAGCAATGGAGAGAGCAAGAACGGAGCGGCTGTGGTGACGGCGGCGGCGGCGGCCAATGGAGACGCCAGCCCCGCCGCCACGCGCTCCATGTACGACTTCTTCTTCCCTTCCGGGAGGACGGAGGCCAATGGGGCCAGCGGCAGCAGGTCGTTGAAGAGGAAGCGGAGGGGCGCGCGACGCGGAGACGAACTGGCGGCCACGGGGCTGGACTTGCTGAGGTTCGGAGTGGACGCGGCCAAGCTCGTGCCCCAGGGACTCGTCGACCGCGTGGACGTCCATATGAGCCGCGCGGTGCTGGTCAAGGTGGTGGGCGACCACGTCGTCAACTGGTGCAACCGCTCGGGCTTCGCGCCCAGTTTCCTGCAGGAGATCACGACGCTGCTCGCGGCCTACTACCCGTGCAACTACCCGACGCTGCTGGACGAAGTGCTCGCCGGCTTCTTGTTCAAGCGGCCGGAGTTTATGGACTTGCTGCTGCCGGCGATGCTCGAGAAAATGAACAGGGCCGGCGAGTCCGCGTCGCCCACAAAGTACCCGGTTGCAGACGCACTAGTGAGGATGTGCGCCACGCCGGCCGTGAGGACGGCGCCACAGGCGGCGGCACGCCACGACCTGGCGTGCAGGTCGCTGCTGCGGTGTCTGGTAGAACACAACGGGGACAGGTTCGTCCTCAGTCCGTGGATCGCGGCGTGCGCGATCGAGTCTAGTGACAGAGTCCTACACACACTGTGGCGAGCATTGCTGCCACGCCCCCCAGTTGCAGAGGACAGGGGTTCGCCAGACGAGGAGGACCCGAACTGGCGGATTGAAGACCCGGCGCAGCAGATCGTGGAGCTGCTGGCGGAAGAAGGCAAGCTGCGCGTGTGTCGAATCACGTGCGGGTTCGTAAAGCTGCTCCTGACCGACGAGGGTCTGAAGAAACAGCTTGTGGACTCGCAGTCATATCTAATCCCGGACTGTCTGGAGCGGGCTTTGAAGTACGCCAGCACGAGCTGGAGCGCGTCGGTGATGGCGGAGTGGCTGGAACGGCGTCGGAAGCAACAGCCGGAGGGGACGGAGGTCGTTGGATCACTCAACGATTTGGTGGATTTCTTTGTTCGGTTCAATTCGAAGTTGAGTGTGAAGAAGCCAGAATGGTTTGCCAATCACGTTCTGAGCTTCGTGCTGTCCCCTCAATGTCATGCAGCAGAGCAGGAGGCAGCTCTGCGCTCGATCCTGCGCGACCACATGTCCTTTGTGTTTGGCGGAGTAGACACCCAGTCGCTTGCGCAAAAGAGTAAACACAACGGTTCAAGTGAGACAGCAGCAGCCTCGACTAGTGTGGCGTCGGAAGACCTTGATGTAGTGGGAAGCCAGTCTGCCTTGGAGGTGAGAAGCAAGGTAGAGCTGCTGGTTGGCCTCTTGACTGCTGCCAACGCCCGTACCAGTGCGTTATTCCTGGGCATTTGGTCTGAAGCTTGGGCGGACAAGCGGGCCACCCTTGCTTGGGGCTACGTTCATGCTCTGCTTTGCGTGGTCATCCAAGGCACCGTTGAGGATCGAAGTGAACTTGGCCAAATGCTGCAGAGCTTCACGACCCGAGTCTGCCGGTCCTACTATTACCGCCTGAGTCGTAATCTAGACAAGGACAACTCGCAGGACGAAGTTACCATCAAGTTCTCGGAAGCGCTGAGCCTTCTGCTCCCATGTACACGCCCCGTTGCTGGTGCCTTGCTGCAGGAAGTTTTAGGCGCGCTCGCGGACTTTGAGCAACAGCACTCGGACGAAGCGTGCTCAATTTTTGGCAATACCGTCACACTGCACCTCGGAAGCTGTGGTGACGGTGGCGTGGATATCAGCGTGAAGCGAAGCGTTGTACAAAAGTCGCTTGTAGAATATGACCGCTCACCTGCCAATCCTGCCACGTCGCCAACAGCGACAGCTCACCTTCTGACTATGCTCAAGACGTTGGCCTCGACGAAGAACGACACTGGAGACTTCACACGGCGTGTGCTCTCGAGTGGCCTGGTGGTGCGATTGCTCGCAGGTCTGCTGAATATTGGTCGACGGAGACGGAGGCAAGAGATGCTTCTGGACGTCATGAATGTCGTTGTCATTAATAACACTTCGACGAAACGGAACCGGGAATGGTCTCGCCAGTATGTCGTGCAAGAGCTTGTGTACTGCGCGTACACGGGCCCGCCTAATTCGGCGAGGAAAGCGATCGCATTGCTACAACATGTTTTCCGACACAGCACCAATGATGTTCGAGCGCTACTGTGGGTGGTTCTACAGCAGTGCACGAGGCTTTGTTGTGGACGCGAGGAAATGGTGAACGGTGATAACTCGGTCCTTCTTTCGGGCAACTACCAGGGAAGGGCGGACACGTTCGCGGAGCTGGTGACGGCGATGGTGGTCACTGTCCCTGCAAGTACCGTGCGGGAAGTAGTCAGCTTTGTGGAGCAAAAGCTCGCTTCGTGTTCCGTTGGGAAGACGCGGATGAACCTGTTTCTACTGCTGCTACTTCGGAAGCTCGTCGTCTGCGAGCTTCAGTGCGGAGTGCTCCTCCCAGTCGTGCAGCTAGCTGTTTGTCCACTGGCGCCCTCAGACCTGGATCAAATCCGCTTGATTCAGCTGCAGTTGCTGAAGGCACTGTGCACTCGGCTGATTGCTGTTCGTCACCGCCCGGTAGCGTCAAAGCTTTCGGGCGCTGCTGAAGACTGGAAGCGCTGTGAGGATCTGCTATGCAACGAGCGGTTACAGTCCGACTTACGGTCGATGGCGATGGTGGCGCCGCTAGCTTCTGGCGGCATGTACTGCAAGGTGGAACGAACGAGTCGTGTCTCCGAAGTGTTGGCTCAGGGCATTTTGGCTTTCACACATCAGCTCAAGCAACAAAGCCCCCATAGACGATGAAACCGGGGCTCAAAACATACCGACGAAAGGCAGAATGATATGACTCAACACATGAAGTAGGATAAATAAAATGCTGAGCGCGAAGTCCCCACCCCACCCACTCAAGCTCGTCACTCACTGCTCAAGGGTACGTTTGTATGTCGCTGAAGGAAGGCAACTAACAACTTGTGTTTGCTCTATCTAGCGATGTTTTCCTTTGAATCCGGTAATACCTCCAAGGACTGGTCTTCTGCTGGAAGGTCCCAAGTGCATTCGCCTGTACGAGGGTTGTGGAAGAAGCGCTTTGGCATCGGCGGCAGCGCTGTAGGATCTTCCATCTCCCGCCACTGAAGCTCGGATCCACAGCGGCGGATCACCTGGACAGGAGTGAACCATTTGGCACCAACATGAGGGAGGGGTCCATTGTTTTGAGGGGACAAGCTCACATACCGATGAATATGCGACCGCAATCGTTCCTGGTCCGGCGAATGCGTACGTTCGACCTGGAGCTCGCTCGGATTGCAAGCGCTGGAAGTTCGTGATGATCAGATCGTTGGCCGGATCCAAGTCCAGTGCTCGGCGATAGAGAAGATCGGCCTGTGGGTTCATGCAGGGTTTGTCAGGTGAGCACCATGACATGCAGAATTTTTGCCGAGCAATTGGGTATGCTGTACCTTATCGATGTCGAGATGAACGCACTGGAGGTACACAGCGTAGTTTGCGATGACCTATTTGGTGCGTCACAGCAGATCAGTCTCGTTCACAGGCGGGTATTGTGGCCAGACAGCTTACGTGAGGATTCTTCGGCTGCAGAAACAAAGCCCAGCGGAAGAAATTTTGTTCGACATCGTGTAAAGTGCTGATGATTTCGTGGCCTACTAGGTCGCGAACCCGGTGAAGAAGTGCCATCGCACGTTGCCAAGACTGTATCGCGGGATAACGACATGAGATGACGAGCAATGTCGCCAAGCAAGCGAGCGTTTGGGGATCGTCGGGCGATATCTGGTAACAAGAAGTGGTGCCACATTGGAACAACAGTCACGAGGGCCTGCACGGTTGTTATGGACAGAACGTACTTTCAGCGCTGCCTCGTAAACGGAGTAAGCGGCTTTGTACTGCCATCAGCGGATCCAAGAATGAAGGAGTTAGATATGATGGTTAGCGCGGTGAAAAACCTGTTGAACAGCTCTGGTACCTGGTGTTCCAACACGTGAAGCTGGAGAGCGTAGCGCTTCATGTTTTCAAGTTGTCCGTGATCAGTCATGTTCGTTGGTTTCTGCACGCCGTTGTGGTAGCGCAGAGCTTTCCCAAGATCTCGCAAGCTCCAGTTGTTGATTCCGTTCCACATCTTCCCACGATACCACCGCTGTATGACTGGTGCTGCAAGGAGATCGTTGAGTCGGCTATAGACTCCACGTCGCGGGTTGAAGAAACGAGGAGTGGCGTTCCCAGCAGAGACAAGCTGCCATTCGTCTGGTGGTAGTGGCACGTCCTGGTCAAAGAGGCTAAAGGGCTTTCGCTCGCCCAAGACGGTTCGTTTGCCTGATGGATACTGAAGGACGTACACGAATCGACCGCTCTCTCGGTCGAATTCCTTCGAGTAGGACGCCTACAAAGATCAAGAGCCAACGCACAGGACGACTTCATGGTTATGGTATCCTCGTACATCCAAGAAAGTGAACAACATACCAGTGCGAGCTGAAGTCGATTTTCGTGTGCGAGATGCTGCCTCAAGCGTGCCTGAACCTTTACGATGAGCTGCCGTTCACGGTTAAGCATTGCACTACGCTGCTTCATCTCGTGCTCCTCACGTTGTCGTCCCCGCTCCGCAACCACGTGCGGCATCATCGAGTACGTCGGTGTGCGAACTCCATATCTCAGCACGTAGCTGAGGATACACTGAAGCGCAAGGAGCTTGTGAGGGCCATTCAAGACGCGACGGATACGGTGATGAATGAACTGCAACGCTTCACCAGCAGGAACCTTTAGCACCGAAGCTTTGGACAGCTCCTCTCTATCGGCAGCGAGGGCAGCGTCTTCTTCTCCTTCGGGGATGGTCAAGCGCATCGACTGGAAGCGCGAAAATTGGAGAACGGAGAGTACGAATGGTGCATCGAGGTCGTATCGGCGTCTAGCGGATGTGGCAGGAGTGTACATGAGGAATTTGAAGGTGCCAGCCCACTCCAAAACCCGCACGACATGGACTTCGACGATCAACTCTCCATGTCCATTGCCCTGAGCAACTTCCGTCCGAATGGCTCCTGTGAAGACGAGCTTAGGCGGACAAGAAGAGCAGACACTGTGAGTGAAGCATTACGGGAGACACACACACAGGAGCTCATTTACCTTTCCCAGTGAAGTATCGGCCGGATCAGCATAGCAGCACAAGCGCATGGGACCCCGCTGCACACGCTTTTGAATGAACAACCGCCGCGCTAGTGCGAGAAGCATGGCGTTTGGCTTCAAGACCGGGTACGCGACTGAGTCTCTCACGATGGCAGTCTTCATAAGCGTACCCCCGCCTGGAACCTTGTTTAGCACCATTCTGGTAGCTTCAGAGTTCGGCACTTGCTCCTCAGTTGGCAACGTCACCGCCGCGAGCCCAAGCTGGAGCTGCAGTGCATGACGCTCCATCTCCTCGGTGATGAATTGATCAAGTTGCTGCTGCGACACACAGAAGACGGAACCCCAGGACCGAGTGGAATCGACGACTTCCAGTTCATAGGCTTCGTGGCACGCACCTTGTTGCTCGACATTTTTGGAGACGGTCTCGATGCCAGCGCCCACTATTTCTAGGGCCACTGGGTCTTCCACTTTATACAACGAGAAGCGCAGACGCCAAGTATCCAAGGGGAAGACAGCAACGCCCAGACGTCGTAACCGCTTGTCACGGATTCGGCCACGCCTTGCAACCTTCTCTGCATTCAATCTCTTCCACTGACGCAGACGCCAGAGATGGTAGCGCATCCACTTTACGAGCCGAAGTCTCGTGCGTTCGATGAATGCCGCCCGCTCTGCTCGCAGACGTCGCAACTCGGAACGAGCGTGGATCCGGAGCTGCGTTCTGATGACAAGTCGACGTACACGTTGGTACTCCAGGTACAGTCTTCGTCTCCGTGCCAGACTCTGGAGTTTGGTCGCTGCCAGCCGTTCCTGCTTCATTCGCTGCCGCCGTTGGAAGAATACCCTCCAGGTGACGAAACCTATCCAGCTTGCACGCAACCGAGTCGCAGCGCAGTATGTTAGTGCGTATTCCTGCAAAAGCTGTTGCTTGCTTGCAAGCCGCCACGAGTCCATGATTTCGTGCCAGGTGAGCGTCAAACTGGGCAAATAGACCAGCGTTTCGAAGCAGAATCGTCGTAAAGACGCTAGCAAGTGATCGCGAGCACCGCATTCCGCCGGTCGTGTAAGTTGCCACTGCAGCATCGCGTGCTGGATGCCAGGGGCCGTTTTGCATGGACTTGGCTTGCCTTTCGAACCAGTTGCGCCGTAGAATTGCTGGGCAAGCCACTCCAGAGCCCGCACGAAGCCGTCGAAATCCATTTCGTACGTGAATCCGGGCGTGAGGTTGCTAGCGAACAGAAAGGCAGCATCTCCGATACCCAGCAGCTTCGGCTGGATGCTGGCTTCGTACAGCAGCTTGCTGAACTTGACGCTGTCCATGCCAACCGCCGGTGGATGAGACCGGCAGAGCGCGTCGAAGATCTGGCGCAGCACTGTTGAGTACACGTCCGTGGAGCTCACTGACGACGCCCAGTCGACATCTTTACTCCAAAACGCTGCTTCGATGGCACGCTCAGCGAAGGCCCAAGACACGCACACGCGGAAATGATTGGCTTGCGGGCAGGTTGGCGACTGGAACTCGTACGTTGAGTGCTGGACGAAGCGATGCAGGTCGAGCATCCATTGAGTGGGCAGTGCAGGAACTTGTCGATTGCGGTGGGGGTTTCGCGGGACGATGAGCCACACATAAGCACTTTTCAGCGGGACGAGAGCCTCAGCAGAACAAGATTCGTCGCGTACGAAGGTGATATCGAATACGGCGAGAAGAACGCCAACGCTGTCACGCTCGGTGGTCACACAATTGACTCGTGCGAAATGGATAATGTTTGCTTCTTCAGCCAGGACGAGGCGGCACGGCGAACCGAAAGCATGCTCTACGTCCTGGCGGAACGGCGTCTTCAACACTGCTGCTGTGGGGGATACAACGTCTACAACAGCGTACAGCGGCAGCAGCCACTCCTTCTTGCTGTTGAATTTCTACGTACACAAGACACGACGAGAGCGTGAGAAGCAGGAACAAGCAAGCACTCCACGAGAGTGGGAAACGTACTTTTCGAGGGAGCGGCTGGGGCTGCGGTCCGTACGGCACATTTTCATCTCGAATCTCCTCTTGATCCTTGTGTTTTGGCGATTCATGGGGAGATCTCGTTTGCTTTTTCGGGGAACGCTGGGGTAGCTGGAACAGGATCGAGGAGTCTTGCAACTCTTGGAAGTGCACGAATGCTTGCCAATGTGTGAAAACCTCGATAATTCCGGAAGTGCTTGATGTCCCAGCTGCTGAATCAGTGAGTGTCTGACGCATAGCATACACTTGTGGTAGTGTGGGAATGGTGGCCGACAATCCAGGAATCAGCAAACTCTGAGCGTACGGAGCACGATCGGGCAGTCCAGCATTCACGAGGGCTTGTGCGACTTGACAGTGGTGGCGCCAGAGCTGCGACGCACGATTTTCTTTGCGGAATTCTTTCACTGGGTAGTTGCTAGTCACAACGAACGTGGCAAATGGCAGCAGTGCCACTGCGGCTAGCTGCGTCTCCTGTGAGACTGCTAGAAACGACCCTCGGTACATGAATTGGAAGTGGAGTTGTTTATCACCAAAGTTTACGAGACGAGATGCGATGAACGGCGTTACTTGGCTACGTAGATCAGCCACGGTCGTCTCCATGGTGATCCAGACATTGCCGATACCCCGTAGTGCAAGTTGTGCGTGTGAATCAGCCACCACCACGTCAAATTTGAGAGTGAATACAGACGGCACAGCTCGCGGTGCCCTGGCGTGGGGGATAACGTGCACTGGTCGCTCGAATATCCGCTCGTGAATCCCCAATTGCAGCAGAAGAGAGAGTTGGGCGAGCAGTGGCAAATAGGACAACGCTAGCGGATGAGCCACTCTGGAAGGTACCAACTCGATGGCTTGAGGAGGTTTCCACCAGGAGACATGCATCGAATAGGGGCCCTGCAGTTGTCGTCCGATACGATTAGCTTCAAGACAGTAGACGGACCACTCCCCAAGTGTATGGACAGAGTCGACATCAACGCGAGAGCTGGAGTGGACAGGGAAACGAATGTGACACAGCAGGAAGCGACCGCCGGTCTTGATCCCGATACGTCTGGAAGACCGGAGACATCGCGTGCGAGCTACGACCGGCTCCAATTTTAACGAGTTCTTTGCAGCTCGTTTTCGTGGAGTGTGACGTCGTGGGGGGATTTTGATACTGGAGAGCGGTTGAGCAGCGACTCCGTCTTCAGGGAATTCAGGATTGGGCGCGACGTGGACGTGCAGACTCGTGGACAGGACAGAGCAACACAGACAAAACACCACCCAGGCGCCGAGCGACGCTGCGATTGTGCTCACTTGCGCCAAACGCTCGAGCTGCCACGCTCCGTGATACCGGACGTTCTGATCTTTTGGTGGTAGGATGAAAGGCACCAGCTCCTTGCACCCGAACCGGATCTGCACGGGGGACAGTGTCCTGGCACCGGTCTCCAGTTGCCACGCACGCTTTCTCAGTTTTCTCCAGACTTTGGTTGTGTTTTCGAGCAGTTGGAGTCGCAGCAGAGGCCACGGAGGTGCAAGAAGCTCGAGAGTTGTGTGTCCTGGTGCAAGCGACAGAAGCAAACAATGCGTGACTGCTACGACGCGGCCGATCAGGTCATGAGGCTCGACCGGGAAGCTGGCAAGAGCGGTGAGGTCGTCCACGCTCAGCCGCTCGAAGTCTCGACGCAGCCCTGCAAGATCAAAGGTGGATAGAATGGTCTCCGCCCTCGACGAAGGAGCCGCAGCCACGTCGATCGCCGTAAGAGGGACACCCGTTCCCATGCATCTACAGCGGCCGGCCTCGGACTTCTCTCTCAAGCAAGCGCTATTCCTGCCTGCCTCCTAGATGGCGTAACGGATGTCAAGGTGTACTCGGAAGGTATGACTTTGGTGAATTGGTTGATGTTATCGATGGAGTTGATAGTTCTGACAGCGCGAAGTTGCTGCTTATAGTGGTTTTGGGCTCGAACCGCTGAGCTTCCGATGGCTTGGACGGACGAGCTGCTGTGGAATCTTATCAGATCGAGCTCTTAGAAGGCGGTGGAGACGAAGAGCGTGTCGTCGTCGGTGGCGACACCAACGCAGGAGGCCTTCGTGACCAGCATCGATCCGTCCGCAGTGTAGAAGAACTGCGAGTCCGTGGCTGTGCTGTTCTGGGCTACAACGTCCCCCGAGGTGGTCGCGTAGTACACCCTCCCGGCAGTGACTCCGCTCGCTTCAGCTTTTCCCTGCGTGGTGATACTGGCCTCGTTGCCCGAGATGGACTGGACAATACCCACTGGGGGTCCGAACGCCTGGACCACTGCGAAGTTTTGGTGCAAGACGCCGTTGCGATTCCCCACGTAGGCCGTCACGACACCATCAGCTCCCACCGGAAGCATGGCGTGCGTAATAGGCAAGTTCAGGGCCCAATTGCTGGCGTTCGAGACGGACCAGGAGAAAGCCGATGGAGCGACGGGCAGGACTGGGGTGAGCTCTGCGATGGACATCGTAGACAGAGAGAAGCCGAGCACACGGACGCTGAGCTTGCCGTCCAGCATGGGGTTGTGGAAGCTCACGGCGAGGCGGTTGCCCGAGAGCACGCTGGCATGAGGCGTGACGAAGTACGTGTCGTAGTCCGAGAAGGATCCGTACGAGTCCGGGAGCACGTAGCTGCTGCGGAAGCGCAGAGTCTTGTCGGGAGACACCGTCAGCGTTGCAATGGTGAGGGAGTTGTCGTTCGCCGTATCGTAGAAGACGACGGCCAGAGCATTGTCGCTCAGAGCAACTGCTTCGGGGTAGTGTCCTGGACGGAAGTTCGATGCGCAGACCCCTGCGCTGAAGGCCGACACGACGCTGCTGCTGTAGGTGGCCGAGGTCACGCAAATACCGCTCAAGTCGCCGTCCGTCTTGGTGGTCCCCCACTGGAGCGTCGTGTAATACGGGACGACAAACCCTGCAGCCGACGCGGACAGACCTTTGAGCCCGACCGGAGCTCCGAACTGCGTCGCGAAGTTGTTGTTGTTGATGGGGCCGAAGGTTTTCTCGGCCGAAAAGGTCACGGCACCTTCCGCGTCAATTGCGCCCGCTTTCACGCTCTGGTACCATGGCGTTGGGTTGCTGTAGTTGTCGATGGGTTGGTAGTAGGCCACGACGAAGGACGAGCTCGAGAGGGGAGCGATGAAGTTGGTGGGGGAGGAGGTCGTGAAGACGTCCTTGACCTTGGACTGGTCGAGCTTGACGGTGTTGTCGGCGCCATTGAGCGTGGCTGGGATAACGGAAGCCCCCGTCGCCACGGTGAGAACAACCATTTGGGTGTCCGACAGCGTCGCAAGGCCGCGGATTTTGCCGGTAACGACGTTGTTCGTCTCGTCGACAGCACCGGCAGCCAGCGACTTGTTGTCGGCGGTAAACGCGACGGTAGTGACGTACGACTTGGTGGTGGTGGACGGGGTGGCTCCTGTAGTGGTGGTGACACGGGTGTGACTCATCACGTTCGTGTAGTGAGCACTCGACGTGCCCATGGGGGCGAAGTAGACGAAGGGAATGTTGGTGACATCTTCCGCCAGAGTCAACTTGTTCAGGTACGCCGTCGTACCGGCACCAGGACGCAGAACGTTGTCGCTGTTGTAGCTCACGACATCTCCGTCGCTCGGAGTGAGCCCCTCCGTAGTCGAGAGGCCAGTCGAGAAGCGAGTCGCCGCTCGCAAACTCCCTTTGGCCTCGGGGCGGTCCGCAAAGTGCAGCGCCCACAACGCCGCGAGGTTGAAAAGCACGAAGACGAAGCCGAGGACCGATAAAAGCACGCTCTTGTTGCCGCAGCAGCCGCCTGCCGTCGCCGAGATCCCCATCTTGACCTGCGACGCGTCGACGCCGTCGTTGCCCATTCCGAAGACGAAACTCCGAACGAGAGCGAGAAGAAGAAGAGAGGCAGCTGGTGTTGTGCCTTGAGCTGGAGGAGACAGAAGGCAAACTGATCAACGACCGTCAATGAAGCTCACGGTTGACGCTGAGTTCCGACTACCGGTAGCGCGACTGGGACCGACAGAGCTCGTCCCTCCCGAATTGGCCACGACCAGCTCAGTCTCAGACTCTGTCGCCAGCATTATCCTGTTGCAGCGACCCGCCAAGACACGTGCGACCGAGACATACACGTCCAATGGACGCCATAGCCAAAATAATATGCGATGCAGGGTCAATGGCCCGCTACACATGGACGAAAATGGCTCACCCCCCACTTCAACTTGCCTCATACGAACACCAAGTCACTTGTAACCTCTTAAACAACATCATCGTCCCTCTAATACCAAGTACATGACGTGACCCACACTACATTGTACGAGAGGTTCCTATCGCTTTGAGCCATAAGGGGAAGTCCAAGACCAGTCCCAAGACCTCCGCAATGGCCCTCGGCAAGTTTATCCGTCACTACCTGGACCGCGAGCCCATGGTGGTGCTCTCGTGCGCCATCGGGGCCGTGGCCGTGTCGCTGCCGCTGGTGGTGGTGCCCATCCGGCGGTCCCTGGGTTTCCCCACGGACCAGTACGACGGCCCCGTCATCCCCGACTACATGAAGAAGTCGCGCGGCCACTTGGCCACGCCCGAGCCCGTCGCGGAAGCGTAAATGAAGCCAACACAGCCATCAAGACAAGTTGATCGGTGCTCTGGAAGGTAATATAATAGTATCCGGATGCCTTGAGCACTTTATACCACGTTTTCACTAATGCTTTATTGATATATTGGGTTTGGTAGGTTGAAGTGTACGGCAGCAAGGCGTAATATACGTAGTTGCCAGCCATCGGCCACTGAAAGAGTCAAAGATTCTGGTGTTGTAGTGGTGGGGTCGTCGACCTTTGTACTGTTTCAGGACCGAAGAAAGCAACATATATCTCTGCTCTCGGGTCAGCTCTCAAACCATAGGCTGTGGGGTGACAAGACGAAGACTGCTGCGCGTGCAGGTTTTGACGGAGGAACGGGAACGGCAATGGTGTTCCAGCAGGTCTGCTGCCTATGGAGTTCAAGTCAGTACTACAAAAAATGGGGCTCAGCACTAATATCCACGAGCCTAAAGCGAGTTTGACTGCCACTTCATGCCGGAAAGCGTCATATTTTACCACAAGATCGCGGAGCCGCCCCTGCTCGTGAAGCGGTTGTTGATCGAGTGCTTGGGCAGACTTTTCGGTGACTACAAGAAGAAGATCATGGAGTGCGTGAACGTGTCCCCACTTAAGTCGTTGTTCTATTACCCGATCAAGGCCCTTTGTTGGAGCGGTTGGGGCTGTTTGTTGGACATGGCGAAAACGCAACCAAAGCAAATTGGACGAAATGCCTCAACGCTACTGGGATTTACAAGATACCTATTGGAGGATGCGGAGCGGACGATCCTGGCACAACAAGCCACCCACCCTCCTGTCGGATAATTTTTCACTTGAGTCACATGATGCCGTATCGATGGCAGCAACGGAGAGCGATGCGATGCACGCAGCGAATTTCGACGGCCACTAGCGATCACAGAGAAAACTGTACTCTCGTTATACACGACCTAGCTACCTTTTTGTTTTCAAGTGTCGGGAATTTCTAACTTTTCTTTGATGGCGTTCATGGCTTTGAGGCTGTTACTTTCGCCGAAGAGAGTTGTGTACTGTGTCCAAACAGGAAAGCAGGACCGCAGAGCGTCGATTGAGAAGCATTCGCCAAAAATCGTCGAGACCACGGAGAAATCGTCGAGGGAGCAGACAGCACTGGCGAGCCGATGCATCTCGTACTTGTCGGCGTACGGGGCAAGGTGTGCAAGTACCCGCTTCTGGGTGGCCTTGTTGAAATGAGACACTTTGGCCAAGAACTGCAGGAACCGCACAGCTTGGGATCCCGTAAGCAGGTACAGTGCTCGAGCTGCGAGAGAGTCTGCAGAACGATGGGTCGTCTTCTTTGCTGGCTCAAGGGATGCAGGTTCATTGCTGAAAACCGTATCTGCGTTGCCGTTTTCGGTTGTTGGGCGTGTGAGCTTATCGAGGAAGCGCCCGGCTTCGACCGTGACGTTCTCAGCGACGTCCAAGCAGCTCCAGCATATCAAGTTGAATGCATCGCCATACGAACCATTCGCAAAAGCGGATAGCATTTTGCGTGCCAAGTCGTGCTTTTCAGTGATGCTTGTAATCGATAGTACTGTGGAGAGTCCATGACGAATGTACTCCTCGTCGAGATTCCCTTTCAGCATGATGTGAAGCAGTTCACTCGTAGGTACCGTGACTGCGTCGTCAACTGCCACGTTGAGACACCGCAGTGCGAGCAGCTTTTCAAAGTCTTCTAGCTCTTGAGAAATCTCCTCTCGTAAAGTAAGCACACTCTGCTTGCCGTGGACCTCGTTCATCCCTAGAATTAAACACACAGACGTGAATTTTGTACTAGCAAGCAGTAAATCCGGCATGGGTAGAGAGCACTTACTCGCTGCATACAAGTTGAACTTCTCCTCCACGATTCGAATTGCAGCTTTGCCATGGCAGTGACGACCGCACAAGTTCAGTGCTTCGAATAGGGGATCCGGGTCAAATCCCCAGTCTGCACCATCATGCAAACACACGTAAGTTTCACCAAAACAATCCAAACTTTGGCTTTGAGATTGCCACCTTTTACGCAGGAAATTAGCAGATCCAGACAATGCTGAGCCAATTCATCGACCGAGAACGTGTCCAACATGCGTTGCTGCTCTTGCCGAGTGCGAATGTCAGCTTCCCACGTAGCACGACACTTATCAAATGAGTCGAATGACGAAGCGAGTACGTCGTGATAGTCTCGAGCAATGAGATGAGCCGACTTTCTTCCGGCTGCCTTCCGTGTAAGGCGAAGACCAGCAAGTCGATCCAGATTGGCCTGCTGGAAAGACAAACACGTCTTCAGCATCCATCGTGGTGGAGCAGACTCATCTGCTTCTAAGGTTCTTGGCGTTGGTCGGTGTATGCCCCCAGCGTTTAGTCGACGCGCACTCGAAGATAGACCGAACGTGTCGTCGTACTGGTCTCTCAGCCCGAGGAGTAGTGCAGCACTAACTTGACTGTTCGAAAACAGTCTTGGTGCTGAGTCAAAATCATGAGTGGAATCACCAACGCGAGCATACAAGGCTAGGTCAGGGGCCTCGCCAAGGTAAGATACTACAGCATCGCCAAAATTCGTCGAGCAGCCAACGACTACGCCATTCTCGTTGTAGAGATCTCGAACAAGCTGGGCTGACACACGAAATTCTTCCTCGGCAAAGTTCTCGGCCACATATCCTTGAATCACTTGCATGAGGAAGGCATGTCGCCGTCGTTCAGCATCTGTACTAAGTTCGCGAGCTCGAAGTCTCGGGTCTTTCATATTCGCCGTCGCATGATACAAGCTCGATCGGAACCCATAAAACAAATACTTCTCTCGCTCGACTTTCATTTCGCTGTAGCGCCGTCGAGCAATGATTCCTCGTTGTAAAGCTTGAAGCATTTGAGCGGCGCGCATACGAACGTGCTTCTTGTGGTCATACGATCTCTTCTGAGTGCTCATGCGGTATGCTGCTTGAACTTTACTCGCATAATGGTCATCGAAGCCCCCAGAGTACTTCGCGGCATGAATCTCAACACGGCATTCATACGCGATGAAGTCGAGCATCATGTCGTCCACGATTGACGCGATGGCGATTTCCTGTGGGGCAACAGCGAGAAATCGTTAGTAAAACCTGACAAATGAAGAGCACCAGGATCCTTTCTGGTCTTTGGACCACGCACTCACCCTCAGTTTCGACATCCTTGCTGCTTCCAGGTTTTGCTCAACGCGCTCATTGAACGTGGTCTCGCTATCGATAGCAGCAGCTTGCTGCATGAAGGCGGCCACGTTAAGTTGCACTGCTTCTTGTTGCTGAAAACGTCGTAGCGTCGACAGGATACCATTCTCCACGTACGCCTGCGCTAAGAATGCTACCGTCCCGACAAAATTATTCTTTTGGAAAGCCTCTTGCACGTAGCTTGGGGAGTCAAGTATCTCCACAATTGTAGGTGCATGTGCACTTGTCGGAACGTCGATAGTTTCGTCTGTCGATAACGCGAGGCATACGCTACTGAGCAACGAAGCATCGTATTCATCGGCAATGCCCGCACAACTCATTCCGAGTCGAACCACGTTGCTTTTGGAAACAATCTGGCCGAGAAAGTCATGATCATCGAAGAGTTTGGTCATTTCTTGATCAACATCGCCAGCATCGGGCCATGTGCCTAGCGAAAGCGCCAGCCGCCGCAGATCATCAGCTCGCAGCAGTATCTCAGCATTGTTGGCACTCGATGCTGCCTCTCTGACCGAAATAAGCAAGCTAGAGGCTGTCATGAACGCAACCATCTCCACAACGATCTCTTTGCCGTTGCCGTGGACGACCTCTGAGAAGCAGACTCGCCTCTCGCTACCTTCAGCATCGGTGAGATCCACGTAGAAGCTTCGTCTTGAGTCGCATCGGACTCGCGTGATAAGCCAGTCTGCCCATTTCGGTGTAAGCACTGGCAAGTCTCGACGAAGCAGCTTCGACTGACCAAGGTCGGAATCAGTGATAGCAATGATTCTGTCGGCCGAGGATGCACCGTCAGCATTGCAGGTAATGTGAGCGTCACCTCGAGAGCTCAGAAGTACCGAGACAAGAACACTCTCCCCTCCCAGACTTCGTAGATCTTTTCCAAGTGTTTTGTACACAACCACATCAGATTTCCGAGCGCGAGACACAACGGACTGACACTTCGGACTCGAACTCACCGTTGTGGTAGCAGCCGGTGCAGCTGACTCGATGATGTCGCGAAGCCAGGTGAGCTTGGGGCCTTCTGACTGCAGGAATGGTTCGTAACACATCGAGATGTCCAGCTTTTTCAAGAGCAAACGCCCCATATCTTCCGCCTCATCTGCGTTTGCCCCACCAGCGACACCAAGGCCGTCACTCTCATCGTCCAGCCTTCTCAAATCTCGCTCGCTCCCGACACAGGCACCTTGGCAGTCTTCAGGACTGGGCGAGCTCGTTCTTCCATCCTCCTGGTTTGACTCCCCAATCCTCATTGGACGAGCGTCATCCGCCTCCTCATCCGGAAGCTTAGAGTCTTCACCTTGCGACGTCGCCTTCAACGTAGCTACCGGTAGCTCCTCCTCCTCCACCCCATCAAAACTCTCGCCACCAGTCGACGCAGCTTGTCTTTTCTTCACCTTCCTCCTCGTCGACGGAGAAGTTCTCCCCTCGCCTCCTTCCGAGCCTCTCCTCTGCTCGAACAAGGGCCTGATGGACATGCGCTGCTCCGTTCCCTGACTGTATCGGTAGATACCCACGTCCGTCCGCGACGAGATCCCCGCCGGAGGTTGCGGACGTAAAGCCCTCGGCGACTCCACGCCCTCTTTAGTTCTCGGACGTTGCGGTATCATTGGCGGCGGCCCGACGCCAGTAGCAGACGCGTCGTCGCTCTCCTCGCGCTTCTTCGCGGCGTTCGGGACCATGTAGCACTTGGGCGAGGACGCCAGCACGGGCGCGAACTGGTGGATCACCGGCAGCGCGAACACATTCCTCGACGCGGCGTCGCGCGCCTTCGCGCGGGGCGACGGCAGCGGCCGACGCGGCGCCACCAAGTGCTGCAGCGGGTCCATCAGCGACTGCTCCCGATGTTGAAGTGACCAAATTTGTATACCCCATCACAAATCGGACTATAAATAGTCGACGACGTCAGCGCCTATTCTATTATTATGGCAACGGCCTTCATTTGGGCTTTTGTGCTCTCTCCTACACATAACCGACGTGACGACCGCCAGACAGCAATGAGCGCGCCGGGGAAGCCCGTGTATGTGCTGACGCAGGTGCGCGACGCGTGGTTCCAGAAGCTGCGGTCCTCGGCGGCCAACAAGGGGTGCTTCGACTGCAACAAACGCCACCCGACGTGGGCCACGGTCACCTACGGCGTCTTCATCTGCCTGGACTGCTCGGGCTACCACCGCCGCCTGGGCGTGCACCTGTCGTTCGTGCGCTCCATCGACATGGACGAGTGGACCGAGGACCAGCTCAAGGCCATGAGCGAGGGCGGCAACGCGGAGACGCGCAAGTTCTTCAAGCAGTACGGCGCGGCCGACATGACGAGCGTACGGATGTGCAATGACACACAGTGAGAGAGAGAGAGTTGGTGTGTGGGTTTGCGAGACTCATGGCGGTTGTGTGTGGGCAGATTGAGGCCAAGTACAACTCCAAGGCGGCGCAGATGTACAAGATCGCGCTGGCCAAGAAGGTCAAGGCGTCCACGCTGCAAATTGTCGCCCCCGAAGCGGAGGAGGTGCGTCTTGGCTACCAGAATCGCTGTCACTTGGAGCAGTTGTGACTGATTAATGCTTTGGTTGTTACAGGATACGACTCACGACAATGAGATTGATGGTCTGGAGGCACTGGTGAAGCACGTGGAGATCAAGAGCGACACCAATGGTGGAGCTGTTCATGGCCACTTGAAGCGTGAAGTGCCAGCTGCGACCCCGGTTGTGAAGAAGCTGACGCCGGCTGCAACTTCTACTCAGCCGGCGGGTCTGCTGAGCGTCAACCGACCGGTTGTGCTGCTGGGCGCGAAGGCTGGAGAGGCGACGACGCCTGCTACTACCAGTACAACGCGACTGAACACCCGCAGCAAGGTAAGCCTCGTTGCAAACAGATGCTTGTGATATGATTGCAGTCTGCTAACTCCTCGACTTCGATTTTTTTTTTCAACCAAAGGCTACTCGTCTCGGAGCTACGAAGTTGTCTACGGGTGGTAAGGCGACGCGTCTCGGTGCGACCAAGCTGTCCACGGGCGCTGACGACTTTGACTTCGACGACATCCCGTTTGAGGTACGTGGCTGTCCCCCCTTATTGCGTTGGTACTTGGCTGATTCAATTGCGTTTGCCTCCGTCGGTAATGTAGAACCCGCCCCCGCCTGCTCCGACTGCTGAAGAGATCTCGGCCGAGAAGCAGATGAAGGATGATGAGGCTCTGGCACGGGCACTGCAGGAGTCTGAAGAGTAAGTGTGTTGCCACCCGACGTTACCAAAAACTCAGGTGTCTAATTTGTCTCGTCGTGTGCTTGCTGTGACGCAGTGAACGCACATCGGCTAGAGCCCCGCCGGCACCGGCAGCGTACCAGCCTGCCCCGGTTCAAACCCAGACCCTGGACAAATACAAGAACGCCAAGTCCATCTCCTCCGACAACTTCTTCGGCGGTGAGGCAGCGCAGGCAGACAGTTCGCACCTCGCAAAGTTCCAGGGCTCGCAGTCGATCTCGAGCGACGCCTTCTACGGCAACAAAGGCCGCGGCCGATCAGCGTCCGGGGAGCGTAAGTTTGCCTCGTGCTGGACATGATGAATCCCCCGTATCTTCTAACGACGTGCTGTTCTGGGTTGCTGCAGTGACCGATGAGGCTTCCTACCAGTTGCAGCTGATGAAGGACAACATGACCAACAAGGCGGCCAAGGTACTTGGTAGTATTTGGTCGGTTATACTACTGCAAACTGGGTGCTCACATACGTTGTCACTGTGTGCCACGACAGCTGAAGAACATGACGAGCGGGTTTTTCAACGACCTGCAAACGCGCTACTCGTAGGATTGTCGGTAGAAGTGCATTTGAAGGCAACAAACAGTATCCGACGAGTGTAGCCATGTTGGATCCGCGGTCCACGTGGCAGCCAGAACCTGCGCACAGTTAATATAGCCGAATAGCTGGAAACCACATATCACTTCATTAGACGTTTGTATTGGCTCGGAAGCCTAGAATAAGTACCTGTCCATTTCGATTCCGTTAAACCAATCGTCTTCTACCTCTCTCTTCTATGAATTCATCCTTTACCTGTCAGACCCGATCGTCTCGAAACACGCGTCGCTTCCAGCCGCCACTTCTGGATATCCGCCGACCTGAACATGTGGAGCACCAAGCGTGTCATGCTGCTGGCCCTCGTGGCGCTCGTGCTGGGCACGGCCCCGGCCGTGCAGGCCGACGACAAGGAGTGCGAAGGTTCGCCGCAACGCTGCCAATGCCACGGTCGGCTGGACACGGAGACTTACTCGTTCTTGCTGGCTATTGGCTGTTGACAGTGTGCGTGAAGGTGATCAACGACCTGAAGGCCACGTACGCGCAGCTGCTGGAGGAGAACCCCAAGGGCAAGACGCAGGCGGTGGCCGAGAAGGCCGTGACCAAGCACTGCGCTAAGAAGCTCAGCACCAAGGACAACAAGCTGGTAAGATGCTGCATCGAAGTTGCCCCTTGGGGGTTGTAAGGAGGCGACTGTGAGACTGATGCTGTGGGCTATTTGCTGTGCAATTTGGCAGTGCTACAACCTGGAGCCGCTGAATAGGGATGTGGCTCGCCAGGTGTCGTTCAAGAAGGACTCGCTCAAGATCTGCAAGTCCCTCGAGAAGAAGAACCCGGACTTCTGCTCCATGCGATACCGTATGTCGGCCAGGAATTGTTGGCAAAAGGGCTCCGTGGCGACTAACTGCTTGTTGCTGATCTTTGTGCTGCTCATGTGCTGCAGCCGTCAAGACGGACGCCAACACAGACTACTCGAAGATGCGCGTGAAGCAGTTGCGGAAGATCCTGGGGGAGCGCGGCGTCGAGTGCGTCGGCTGCGTGGAGAAGACGGACTTTATCGCCAAGATCAAAGCCACCGAGTCGCTGCACTCGGAACTGTAGACAATGAAGGCGCCAGCACAACCCGTGCAAGCTCGACTCGCAATCCTCGTTGCAAGAAGCAGCTCACACTCGTGGCGTGCAAAGCCTATTGATTCAATAAAAACTACTACTCCCAAATTACCGCAACAACCGTTCACACAACATCGCACCCGAACGATCACTTGGAAAGGAAGCTCTTACTATTAAATTAGAGGCGGCAGGGCAGTGAGCTACGTCCCTGAAGCCAGCGCTTGCTTTCTCCCGGTGCAACAGTGTCGGAAGATTCAGCAGCACTGGAGACATCGTGAAGTCCGAGCCTTCTCTGCTTACAGGCCGAGCTGCGCCGTCCGCAGGATCTGGACCACGGACGAGCCCACCAGCACAAACACGAAGAAGCCCAGCAGCATGGGGCCCACGCTGTATCCCTTGTCCTCCTGTCAGCGGCGATCGAAAGAACGGCAGCAGGTCAGTCAAGCGACGTGTACATGGTGGGAGCGTCGGTTCCAGAGCTGCGGCGAACCTTCTGGGGCTGCGAGACGAGGCCGCGCTTGGTGATGTTGGCCAGGTGCTTCTCGGAGCGCAGACGCATCTTCGCGGGGGCGGCCATTGTGACTTAGAGGCGTTAGCGTACGGAGCGTGCGGCGGCTCGATGCAGATCTGGAAATGGTCGCGGTGCTGGAGCGCTACAGGTCGTCTTGGCATTTCGACCAATCAGAGCGCACGCCACGTGTCGCGCCAAATCTTTTTGTGTACAGAAAACCCTGGCCAACTTAATACCATCGGTGGACACGCTTCCTATCAAGTACAACAGGGTGATTAGACAACAGAGGACCCGGATGCAAGCTGCTCCAATTTGGTAGTTCGCGGTACTGGAACTAGTAAGAGTGCAGCACACACTCTCCCAGTCGTTGCTCCATGACTTGCTTGTGGACAACTTGTCCACGACAGGGAGTTCCGCTCACACCCGCCCCCTCCCTGTTTGCGCTACCCGATTAGCCCGTGGTATCATTGCAATCCTAAATCCCTCCAAATTACAAGCCTGACAAATTGGTTTTTCAAGTGCAGCCTCGAATGGCATGACAAGAATTCATCTCTCTCTCTCAGCGGGAGTGAGCAGAGAAAGCCAAGGACGAGTTGGCTTTGTTCACGGCAGCACAATGCAGCCGGCTTAGACTTGCGAAAACCGTTCATCATTAGGCACGCAAACAAGCCCCAAAATGACCGGTGCTGATTTCAGATTACATGTACGCCGATTAGACTTTTTTTTCGAATGTGATGTCACTCTATTGGAAGTTTTTCAATACATTTGTTATGTAAAATTTGCACTGATCACTAATCTGTGGCGCTGAACAAGTATGAAAGAGCAAATTTTACATAGCAACTGTATTAGAAAAACTCCCAATCATGCATTAAGATTAAAGTTTGACAGGTATTAATTAAGCTCCATAGATAAGCCTGACTACCGAGTCGGTGGATCGATAAGTGATTAAGTACATCAGGGTATTAGATAACACAGGTATTAAATTGGTCAGTGTTGTCTGCATGTTCCCTAACGTTACGTGGACCACGCGAAGGCACCGCTCCGGTGGTCGACAGAACTTGCAAAAGGCAACGCAAAAGGCTACAAGTGAGTACGAGGGTGTATTGACTGGAATAAAAAAGAGTTCGGCGCAGGGATAGTGCCGCCTGCTACGTCATATACAGGTAGCAGTGCTGCCAGCAGGCCGGTTACTGTTCAACCACCCGCGGTTTACTGGCGCGCGTCGATCTCGCTGGCCAGCTTGTTCTCCAGCAGCATGTGGCTCTCGGGCGCGAGGCCCACACAGGCGCGGAAGATGTTGATCATGCACTCGCGCTGCGCAAAGAGCGCGTTGACCACGGGCGTGCCGCGCGGCACAAGCGGCGCCTTGAGCATGTAGCTGAGGACCGACAGGACCGAGTGCATGTGCTCGAAGTCCTTGGCGCCCTCCTTCTTGAGCGTGATGCGCTCCGCGAGCTCGCACACAAGCACCAGATCCAGAATCAGCGGCGATGCCAGCAGCGAGTCTTCGCACGTGTTGTGCATCGAGATGGTGTTGTGGCCGTTCATGAAGATCTTGGACGTGTACTCGTCCAGGGCGCGCTTGCTGTCGCCCACGAACGGCACGTACTTGATCACCACGACGTGGTCAGGGTGCTCGTTCTCCTTGTAGAGCAGCCGGTTGGAGGCCACCATGTCGTCGACGACGTTCGACTTGGAGATCTCCTTGGAGCGGAACTGCTGCGGCGCCGACAGGTTCTTGCCGTCGTTGTTGCCCAGGTGGTTGTAGCTCACGATGGACGTGGGCTTGATGCCGGCTGACACGAGGAAGTCCACGAGCACCGACTTAATCTTCGTCTGGCCCGACTTGAAGTCGTCGCCGCCCACGAAGACCTTCTTCTCCTCGGCCAGGTCCAGCACGCCGGGCACGAACGTGTTCTGCGGGCTGCCGTTGATGTACGAGCAGCCCTCGAGGATCGAGGCCACCGCGAACACAGTGGAGGGCGACACTTCCGCCTCGCCAGCCTTGATGGACTCGAGCAGGTTGGCCGACGTGTCGTTCACGCCCTCGACGATGTCGGAGAAGCGCTCCGTGTTGGCGGACCAGAGCACGATGACCTTGTCCAGGCCGTTGCTCTGCTTGAAGTCGCGGATCTGCTGGCGCACGGCGTCCAGGTTCTCCTGCTTGGAGCCCTTGAGCAGGTTGTCGGCGCGGTCGGCCTGGTTCGCGGCGATGAAGTCCGGGTAGTAAATAGACGGCAGCGGCTGGATCTTCTCCAAGTGGGGCACGAGCTGGCGCTGCAGGTCGTGGTCGAGCACCTGGGCGCGCTTCATGGCCTCGGCCAGGTTGAGCGCCGAGATGTCCCAGCCGCCGATGACCAGGTCGTTGGGCGAGACCATGGGCAGCAGGTTGTGGAACGGGATGAAGACGCCCTCGCCGTTGGCGTTCGTGCCGAGGCGCACGGTGGAGGCCTGCGTGACGGAGCCGAAGTAGTTGGGCTCCTGCACGCCCTCCTTGGTGGTCCACGTGAGGTGGTGCTTGTTGGCGAGGATGCTGCCCACCAGCGTGGAGCCGTTGTTGCCTCCCAGCCCCACGATCATGACGCCGAGCTTGGGCACCTTGCGCTGCGTCTTGAACGTGAACTTCTCCTCCAGGGGCGTGGCCACGGTGCCCTCCACGCGCGTGGTGGTGTACGTGTACTGCGACGTGATCTCGGCGTCCGTGTACACGACGTTCTTGCTGTTGACCGTGAACGGCTCGCGGAAGAAGTCGGAGGAGGCCATGGCGTTGGACTGGAGTTCGAGAAGCGGAGCTGGAGGCTGCGGGGCTTGGGGCGGATTCGGGAGTGAGGATCCTGCCGCTGACGCCGTCGGCCCCGTGAAAAGCGATCGGACTTGCTGTTGCCGTTTTCGAAGATACTGCAGGCTGCCCAACCGTCGCGTGTTGTGCACATTGACTCGTCTTTTTTTGTGGCCCGGCGTTGCTGCAAGTCAAGTTCGACCTGGGGGAGGATAAGACGGCGAAGTCTGGCGGCAGCTTATGCTGCGTGTGATAAGGTGGCGGCGTGGCGTCGAGGGACTCGCAACGACAGGCAGCATGCAGCAAAGCGCAATTCCTCCCGGCAGACAGCCAACGAGCGCGGCGGCCAGAGAGCTGTCTGCCGTCTGCAGCTATTACTGTAACAGGGAGCAATACGAGCGAAATGCGTCGGCCGGCCTCGAAACTGAAGCAGGGTCAGAAACGGTGGCGGCACCACCTCGCAGCGACTTCAGTAGCGCTTCGTCGTGGCCAAGTTTTCGGTTAAACCTAGCAAATCGTGCCAGCACTCGCAGATTCTGGTGCTACAGTACTTCGGCTAACGTGGCCGCTAGCCTCTCCAAAACGGAGCGCTTTTGCCGACTTCTGCAGCCGCAGCGGCAGCGTCTTCGGACAAGCCCCCTGCACTCAGCGCCAGCAAGACTTTCACCGCGTCGTCTCCGCCCAGCACGTGCCAGCACAGACCGAGCAGCAGAGCACACTCGCGATCTGCGAAATCGGCGCCAGCTCACAATCACGGCCCTCTCTGCAACACCCCAGACGAATCGTTTTCGCAGCGCGTGGAAGAGCCAAGCGTGTGGCAACTTCAGGATCGAGCGCTGGATTCGCGGGCTACCGTGGCAACCAAAGTTGTAGTACAACCAAAGATGTAGTACGTGTACATGCACACCACCACCAGCGACCACAGCCACGACATGACGTAGATCGATAGCTCGCAGCATTTCCAGGTAAGCCGCTTGGACCGCAAAGTCTCCGCAATAAGCTTCGATGACGACCCAACGCGCACCTGTGGCTTTCGAGCTGCAGCCCGTGCTCTCTGCGGCGATTGCGCGGCTCCCCCAGCCCCGTCCTGCAACACACACGATTGCTGTGCACCGCCCAGCAAGCGTCGAGCGCAGCGAAAACAGCACTGACACCCGCAATTCTCACGTCCAGCGTCGGGCTGCGGCGCGCAAAAGTTCCCGCGATCTCGTACTCCAGCGTGCTGTCCCTCCACTGGCAGTCGTGAATTTGATCTGGAACCTCCAGATCAAATTCACGACTGTCAGGGACCTGCCACTGAGCTCGGAGATCAACGGAGCAACTTGCCTTCAACGCAACTTGGCTTCAACCACCCTGACAGGATGATGGCCCACAGGACACCTCCCTTGCCCAATGATGACCGCGGCTGAACAGCAAATGGCTCGGGAGTCCAGGAATTCGGGACAACGCCGTCATTCCGGTTGGCCATGGTTGTGTCGGTCCGGAATGACGGTATCGCAAAAAAAGGTCGCCGGAATGACGGTAAGCGCAAAAACGAGTCGAAATTTGACCCAAAACCGGTGCATTTACCAGCATTCCGCCGGTATCCCTGGTTTTGCGCCTCGACGTGGGTTTTGCACCAGCACATAAATGAGCAAAACCAATCATTCCGAGCCAAGTTGTTGCTGACAGAGTTCGTAGTTCGAAGAACTATGTATTAAGTAGTAGAATATGGAGCGATGTGAACAATGGGTACAATACCGGTATATATGTAGTGTGCACCACACCAGTTACTACCAGAACCAGGGATGATCAGCCGCTAACCGGTAAAATTGATGTGGCACACGTCGAAACCACCCATCAACTTGAACCAGGCGTCCCATTTTTTTATCAACAGAACTTGAGAGCCCCTCAAGAAGCGGACACTCAGGACACAAACCATCCCGGCTGTTCATTCCAGATTTTCCCTTGCAGAGCGCACGCCAACGACTCCAGCAGCAACAGTAGCAGCAGCAGCAGGGCCAGCCACGGTAAGCCTCTGCATGCATTCAACCTGTGAATTGGTGATCGGTGGTTAATACATTTGTGCTGCACTTGGTCTGCGCAGAGCGCAGCTCAACCGGCGCGGATAGCGGCGGAGGCAGCCTTGACGACTCTCACTGCTGCAGCACCAGCTTCCTGCATGCGTTCAAATCGTCAAACAATGATCGAGGACTTATCTATTCGTATTTTGTTGTTCGCAGGACGCAGCTGAACAGCGGCGGCATCTTCCCTGCTGCGGCTGCAGAAGGTACGTCTCCTGACTGCTTTCAAACGTGATCGAGGGCTAATGGGCTAATGCATCTTTCCTACTTGGTGTTCACAGGGTGACTCTAAACGGACGTAGATGGCTGCTGCAGCAGCAGCAGCAACCGTAACTCGTGTGATCACAGGATAAGACGCATGCCTTGATATCATGGTGCGAAGCGGCGACCCGGGGCTAATGCATTCTTGCTGTATTTGATGCACATAGGGTGTGGAGCCCCAGCTGGGCAGCGGCGGCGGTAGCCTGGACGGGCTGCACTACTGCGGCTGTAGAAGCAGCGCCGAGAACATCGGTGCTGTACTTCTCACGGCGCAACCGAATGGACGTGGGCTGCAGCGGCGGCATCTCCCCTGCTGCGGCTGCAGAAGCAGCAGACATGATGTGTTTCTGGATGCTTTTAAACGCCATCGAGGGTTGATGCAGTGATGATTGTGTCTAGATGGTCTTGATAGTGCGTTCGCAAATACTTCGGAGGTCTTAGGTATTTATTACTACTGTGAGAGAAGCCAAAGTCTTACGAAGAATAAAACGAAGAGAGTACAGAGGCAAGGTTTGTGGGTAATAAACAGTTGATTGAGTCTCATAGCTCGCAAAAGTAGCCACATCGAAGGTCGCATTATAAGGATGGGCTGGTCTAGCATTAAATAAACTGGACTCGACTATATCTTTGGCAAATCGGCAGCTCTTCACAAGCGCACCCAGCCGAATAAGCATCTACCGAGCTCCTCATTCGAGAATTAACTACTCCGAGCGATGAACGACACGAGAAAGAGGAAAAGCAACGAGGAGACCGGTGACAACCTCGTGCAGATTAAGAAACGACCGACGCTAGCTACATGGCAGCATAATTGCGCTCACCAGCAACAACATTGTGAAGCCGGCACTGACGATGAAAAAATAACGATTGCAATGCGTGAATTATCGGCCTCTCAAAATGTTTGCTTTTCAACAGGGGTAAACTTCGATAGTGATGCTAATTTTGATGGCGACCTTCTACAGCACTTGGACAGACAGTGTGAGCGAGAATGGAGTGACAGGGACTTCCGTACAAACGCACAACTGCAGTGCCGAGACGACTCGACTACCCAACTTTTACGATCTCATGCGCAGAACTGCTTGATGAGACTCCAGGCAGCCTCCACTACCGTCTTACCCCGCATAGATCACATAAGCGCTCAAATAAAATACAGCGCCCACTGAGCGCTGTATTCATATACAGCGCATAGGCGCTATGGAACGAACAAACTCGTCGACTTTGAAGACGACAGCAAGCACAAATATTAGTTTGAGCACACCACATTTAAAGTGCTGACGGTTCAACTGGTAAGAGCGTGGACTGGCGTGTGTATGGTCCATGGATAAGTGCATGAAACCCGCTTCCCTGGAAACCAGGTTTGTAGCCGTCCACAATGGATAGCTTTTCCGTGGTGCTGTAGCTACGACGAATGCTGGGCATGGCAAGTTGTATAGTGCTGGTAGTGGTATTGCTTGCGTAGAGTGAGCTGAAAAGGGAGGGAGTCAACGCGCCTCTGACTAAAGAACAACGGTTGGCGAGTAGTGAGTCTTGCTTTTTATTAGAGTAATGTATAAACATTGGCTGCCGGTATATCGTGCGGAACCCTTTCCACCATGTGTGTGCCCTAGTATTCGACTCGGCGTTGTGATCGAGGTTCTGCTATTGACCTTTTGATAGCAGATTTTTTATTACTACGCGTATGTGTTGTATGCGGGGTAAGACGGTATCGCGGGCTTTGATAGTGTACGCTGTGGTGGCTCCAGTGACGTTGAGCTACCCACAGACAGCGACGATGACCTACTCAAGCGGCTAGATATTGAGCGAAGGAGAGAGCAGGTCCGTCTAGGCCCAGCGAAGATGGGGGGCACGACAACGGCAGAAAGTAAAGGACATATCTGCTTGCGATGTTCCCCAGTCTTTGAACATGACCAGACCAACCAACACTGAGGATGGCAAACGAGCAATGGAGAGGAAAAACCACAGTTCCGAACAAATTGAAGTCACATCTCATGATTATACGTCTGATGTTGAGTTCGACAATGATCTGAGTGAGCACGCGCGACTAGAATGTATGAAGAAACTCCAAAAAGCTTCGGGAACAGAAGGTCTGGAGGAGTGTGTTTGTGTCGTGTGTGACCGGGTTGTGCTCTGCGCGGACGCCCGGCGAAAGATGGATACACATTGGCAGTATATGGCGAAGATGAAATCAGTTCTGCGGGTGGCACAATACGATCTTCCTGACAGCCTTCAACAATGCTACCGTCCCCCACCGCACCTATCTCTGCTAGACGGTGTCACGTTATCACCACGAGGGATCCATTGCTATAATGATGAAACTTTCACACCCCGAGCGTGGTTTTCCGTTTGCATGGGATGCGACAGATCAATTGTTCAAACCAAACTGCCCAAATTTGCAATTGCAAATGGATTTTTTATCGGAAGACTACCGCCGCCTCTACGGAAACTCACACTGCCGGAACGGTTTGTAACTCAGTTGGTTAGCATGTCGGCACTATCTCGAGTCATGAGAGAAGGCAGGCACCGGTGCATTCGGTCGCATTGTATTGCGTTCGACTGCACCCCTGCACCTCCAATTTCGCTGTTGCCATGTTCCATCCGCGACGTCGATTCCTTTCGCGTGATAATGGTAGGAGAGTTTACACCAGTGCAAGCTGAAAAAATCCGCAAATTACACCGTATTCGAAATTGCAAGGTTCAAGACGTGTTCAGGTTTTATAAAGCCAACAATCAACTATACGCAAATGTTGGAGAGAATGATTGTGCTTTGCAGGCGTGCTACACCGACAGCTTAGCCGACCAATTTTTTGTCGATCGTGTCGATGATCCCAATAACGTTGTTAATGTGGCGATGGAGAGAGAACAAGAAAACATTCGAGGTCAAACGGAAGCTTGGCGTATCGGAGGAGCGTGATGAAAGAACAGTGCTCGAACGAAGAATTGGATTATGCGATGGCGACAAACCAGTTGCTGTGCGTGAAGTTCATATTCCATACAAAGAAGGCGTGCACGACGAGCGCAAGTTTCAAGTTCGACGATCAAATTTGATGGATACGAAAGCCTTACTAGCGAAGAGCTAGCTCGAGCTCTTCTTCAAAACGAGCGCAGACGGCAGGGATGTCTACCCTGGCAGTTAACCCCAGACACAGTTGCGCAGCGATTCCTGAAATCTGTCGAGATTGGTGCGCGGTCAGTATGAGGAAGCAATGCTGAACGTGCTCAGCACCGACATAAGGCATTTGCCTACCAGACCCGCTTCGGTAACCCTGCACTCTTCGTAACGTTAACGCCCAATACGGACAATTCACTCGTGCTAGCCCACTATGCTGGTGTCTCATCCGTCGCAACGTTGTTTGATTTACTGGATTCTCGTTTACCATCGATGTCTGAATTACGAGAAGCTAGTTTGAAAAATGATAGTGCGTCTGCACGACTCTTTATGAGGCGAGGCATGTTGACGCTTTCATTCGCTATGCGCTGGGAATCAATCCAAAGCCTAAGAAGAAGCTGGCTTTCAAAGGTTTATTTGGTGACACCAAGGCGTATTTTGGGATGGTAGAGTCACAGGGGCGAGGAACACTGCATGTACATTTTTTTAATCTGGTTGAACAGATGTCCCTCAAACTCGACCGCCATTGAGCGCATCTTGAGTAGTTCAAAGGGTCAAGAATTTCAACAGCATGTAGCGGCATTTGCAGAAAGAATCGTGACGAATAATTTACCTATTCCTGAGGATAAAATCGAGTGTTCAAGTTGTGGGGCGAAGTTTACGGCTTTGACCGGATTACCCATATCTGCAAAAACGCGAAAGGATCCCCTAGATGGTATTCGTTGCGGTCGCGCAAGACTTATCGTATCGGAGCCTGCATTGATTCAATGCAGTATTTGCGAGACAAAATTTATCTCACAGCATCTGTTGCGCAACACCCTACTAAAATGTAGGCCAAACTATTGGCCTCCGTGGGAACGTGCTTTAACGTCTGCCGAAATTGATGAACAAGCGATGAGTGAGGCCATTTGTCGGGATACCAAGCGAAAAGTGGTGAAAATCATCTATGAACGCGAAACATCTTATTCTAGCTTCAGTGGAACAAATATGGCAATAGACTGTGGAGCTCGAGCAGCAGGTCTACTTAAACAACCGAACTCTACACAGATGGCTTACTGCAAGATGGACCACGACCCTTTTCGAAATGACTATTTCACTCGATTATTTGAGATTTCACCACCGTCGTCATTTCATGCTCGACTGAGCCGTACAGCTCTAGATTATATGGTTTCGGCTCTTGCTGTTCAACTAAATCGACACATGTGGAGTCACACAAGTAGCTGCTTTAAGCAGTCCCGGGCTACAGTGAATGATTCGTATTGCCGATATCGTTACCCTCGCGAAAGGGTAGAGCCAACTTTGTTCGATGCAGCAGGGATTCAACTACGCAGAGCACTTGGCCACGAATTTATGAATGGCTTCAACTACGAGCTGATGGCGACTTTCCGGTGTAACCATGACATTCAAGTTTACTTGGGGGTAAGGATATCTCTGATTGTATCCACTATAGTTGTAAATATGTTACTAGGCAGCAGAAGCGATTAGATTCCCATGTGGCGGTTGCAGTGGCAGAGTTTAAGCGAGGCAAGACCGTGAGATTTGGAGGCTTGCGCAAAACCATTGGAGGCAGCTGATTGTGTGATAAGTGCCCGAAAAAAAAATAGCAGCAATGGTATATAATGCAACAAATCGCCAAGAAGTAGCGGGGCCATTAGCGACCTTGTATCTCTTCCGTGTTCGTGCTGTTTCTCCAGTGCAGCCTGTGTATCACTACCAATTGCTAACGTAATTCGCCAACTCACATCATCAGATGAAAAAATCAGCTTTCAAATGACGCTTCGGGGGATATTTTTGGATGTTCCCTTACTTGTTTCCTTTTGGGCATGGCCACCCTGGCGAAAACAGAATTGTGCCTGTTTCCTTGCAAGAATGTATCAAATACTATCTGATGCTGAGAGAGCGCCAATTCGCAGAGGATGAACTTCTTGCCCTGGTCGCGTTTGACCGACTCGCACTACGTAACATGTACATCCAGAATCATTTTCGTTGTCGTAGGTTTCCACACACGCGTATACACTGGTGACTGACGACAACAACATCGAGCCACCAAGTTATCGTGCTGTTTCACACCTTGATGATTACATATTTCGTCCAAGTTCGTTGCAGCAAGTCAATCTGTATGAATTCACAATGTGGTATTTTCGTAAGAAATGGGGAAGCACTACGGGTTCCAAACTAAGCTTTCAAGAAGAGCACCGTCTTCATAAAACACATGCGTTAGGCAAACGACATGAAGAAGTTGTTCCAGTTATCCATGGTTTTCGAGTCCCAACTACTGGATTAGATTCTTCACAAGAAAAATTGTGCAAACGCGCAGTACTTTCGCTGGTACTTTTCCACCAATTTCGGCGCCTGGATGATTTGATCGGTGTGGCGGAGCCTTCAGACCACGGCGCATGGCTGAAAGCCTTCAAGACGTGGAAATCTACTTGCAACACTATTGTCGAAACAATTCTGGACAACATGGACGATTTTTATAGTGGAGTAGACAGTTTAAGAAAGCAGAGCAGTGAAAAGCCTAGCACTGAAGCCACCCCGTGTGTGAGCGGACCTGACAACGATTCAATTAGCGATGATGATGATCTATTTCGTGACGAAGACTTGAATTTATGACACGCTCCTAGAAAATTGTGCTATGGATGAACATTTGAGTAATGTATGGAATTTTGAAGCCGATGACGATGCGATTCTAGATATTTCCGCTTAGGATCCAGCTTCTTGTCCAACCTCGCCACTGCCCGATCGTCAAATTTTGCCTATGCTCGACGTTTTTACACAGCACAGCATACTACAGCATGCGGTTAAGCAGACAACCATAGTTGGAGCTACGACGGACTCACTGATGAACAACTTACCCTCGATTGAGAGTATGAAGAAGTGGGCCCGTGATGAAAATTCGGATAACTCGATCTTTGTCTCCGATATAAGCACATATACCGCAATAGATACTCAAGTGGTAGAATTGCTGGATACAGCTCTCCTGGAAAGCAACATGGAATGGCACACACCCAAAACGGCCAGCAGTCGCGGATCTCCAAACGTACACCAGCGCTTTGCAACTATTCTACAAGTCTCAAGAGAATATGCACTGAATGAAAGACAACTATGCTTTTAGATTGATTGGGAGCGCACTTCTGTCTCGTTGGAGACGCGCAGAAGTTTTGAGCGAGGGCAGTAAGGATTTGGCATCCGTCTTGCGAGAAAGTCAACTTCTCCTATTTCTTGGAGGCGAGGGTGGAACGGGTAAGACGCGTATTGTTGATGCTGTCCAAGCTTTATGCAAAAGTTGGGGTCGCTCTCGTAGTCTTGTCAAAACGGCACTGACAGGGAAGGCAGCTACACTCATCAACGGCAGGACCTTAGCGAGCTTCCTCCTACAGATACGGAAACGCGAAGCAAGTGACGCAATAGTGGAGATGGAGCTGATCATTATTGACGAAGTGTCAATGATGCAGAAATTCCAGCTTGCACAACTTGATACACGCTTGCGTACTGCAAAACGAGTACCTGATGTTCCATTTGGTGGAGTCCACGTTGTCCTTGTCGGCAACGTTTTGCAGTTACCACCTGTCGGTGGACAGCCATTGTACGCAGATCCAACTCAACGAACGCATATTTCAGTAAATGAGCTAGCAGGATTTCAATTGTGGCAACAATTTGTAGATGCAATCATGCTGAAGGAGAATGTACGATTTCGAGAGGATCCCGAATGGGGACAGGGATGTCACCAGGCTCGACTTGGCATCTGGACTCCCGCTTTCGTTCGTATGATCAATTCACGAGTTATTACCAGCGACGACGGAGTGATAAATGAACGCTTTAAAACTTTCGTGACTCCCGACAACAAGACGCGAGTGTCTATTAACAAACTTATTTATCTCCAAATTGTCCGAACAACTACCAGAAGGCGAGTATCCAGTCCGAGTGGTAGCAAATTTCAAGCGAAAACTGGCAGCACTTAAGAGATCTGAGGTTGGAGAAATCATGGCGTTACCAGATACGAAATTCAGTAGGATGTCTCTTTACGTTGTTCTCATCGTTGGAAGTCCTGTCCAAATCACTCAGAATATTGGCGCAGAGAAAATGATCGCGATCGGAAAGTTAGGACGCCTCGAAGCTATTGTTTATCACCCAGAAACGGCATTTCGACTGGTCTACGATAATGTTGCTGGTATCATTGTTAAAATTCCAAGTATCCCTCCTCCGTGCGTGCTGGTACGGGTTGACCGTGGCCCAACAGCGTCGCCGATGCAAGGGTGTATTAATGCAGATATATTCCCGCTTTTTCACGAGATGCAAGCGTATATTCCCTGCCAAATCGCTTTAGCGGAAACCTTGAAGGGCGTACCTCGTTCGTTGAATGTTCGCATTCAGCAGTTTCCTCTGGTGTGCGCAGTTGCATCTACAGTGTATAAGGTACAAGGCGAAACGTTAGATGGTATGGTGGTGACGGAGTGGAGGTCAAAAGGCGTCGTGGCTAACAAAAAAGAGCAACCCTACTTGCTTGTTTCACGAGTTACATCGAGAGTCACATTTGCTACTCTTGCCCCATTGTCGGAAGATATTACCCGCTGGGCGCATCCGTCGCAAGAGGCTTTGGATGAAGAAGCTCGTCTGGAGCAGCTTAGTGATGAAACCATCACACGACTTCACGCTCTAGCATAATTTATAGTTTTGAGTTATTTTGCAAGTTGTAGTTCCCTTTGTTGCTGTAATTAAAGTGCTCAACAAGTATCATGAACTTGAAAACGAACAAAGTTATTATTTATCTAGTTCGCTGAATGAGCTTCATCGCTTCTGACGGAAGCACAATTATCTGAGGTGAACTAATAAACAGAGCGCAATACGCGTGTGAAAACTGACATGGAATAAATTTTCGCGACCAAACTCTGACTGGGTGATAGTAGCGCACCTTCAACAACGCCCAAAATTTACAGCGATTAATATTTTGCTACCAGTCTTGAGTCAACAGCGCACGCCATGTTGTAGCCGATGTCATATCCTAATGGAGCAACAGATGTAAAATTCTATCTTTCGGCCACATATGGAGTTGGTTCTAGGATATGTGAGCATGGGCTGGTGGGCGACCTAATATAATATTCGGGTAATCATGATGCAAACAGTTACATTCATTGTACCATAGCCAACTTAACGACGCAAAGATTAACGGATTCAAAGAAAACTAGGCGTTGACGTAGGCTTGAGCACGCTCAGCTTCGTGCTCTTATGGGGCAGCGCGGTGTCCATGATTGAACCGGAAGCCGTGGTAGCGGTTCAGATGCTTGCGCAGTGAACTTTCACCGCTGGTCTTGAACGGACACTTCCACTCAAAGCAGAACATGTTGTCCTGCGCGACGGTATCGTCATACTCGATGACCCCATGAGGGTGGTGATCTGCAGTTCGCTCGAAAGTTGGCATGTCAAGGTAAGCATGTAGGACCACACGGTTGGTCTGGTACCCCGCCGGTGAGTAAATATAGTCACCACGGCACATCATGATATCGCCCTTGTTTAGCGTGATCAGCTTCTTGTTCGACTTTAAAGCCATGCTGTGGTTCCAGCCGTATCCGTACAAGAACGTATCGTTCTTGGTGCAACCAGGATCGACCCCGGGATCGCGCAGACGTTCATCATCTGTGATTGATCCGTCTCAAACTCGCGTCTAGCGATGCAGTCCGTGTTTCCAGCCCAAGTCTTGATAAATTGCCAGTCCTGCGCTTCGGCTTCCGGGAAAAGGTTTTGAAGAAGATCCGCAGGATCACAGTGAGGTTGCGTGCTTGTTGGTCGGGAATAGCAGCTTCCACGCGTGAGTCATCTTCCAGCAAACCAGAGATCAAGTCGCTGGTCCAGATGAAGTTGCCGTGACGAGCGAGAGATCGCATTTCATCCGCCAGCACTTCCGAAAGAGCCGCGCGAAGGATGATTTTTCCTTCGGAGACGAATTTGCGAAGTGCTAGCATTGCAGTAGCGAGTGCGTAGCAAAGTTGAGGTGTTGTGGGTGTTGTGTGAAGCTTGTGGCAAAATGAAAACCGAGCAGAGGGTAAGTGCTCCTGCAAACATAAGTTCTGTGCTGGGGGTCGTGTCATGTGCGTTGTGCATCAGGTAATTGACCTGAAGGCCCAATAACGCTCCAATTGTCACGCGGGTTGGCTGGTACACTTTGCCGGGCATCCCTCTGCCTGTTGCCTGAGTCTAAGAGGTTGATCGAAGCATCTATCGACACATATCTAGCCCATCTTCGGCTTCGCCCGCACGCCATTTGTTGAAGTGTCGTTTAGCGCCCCAGCTTATGGACGTCGTCCAAGTTGGCATGCGTGGATCTTGTGCTGAGCGGCAGCAGCACGCGTCGTGGAGAAGACCAACTCAGCACGCTGCCTCCTCCTAAGCTAGTATGGGCTTCCGACAAAGTTTGCGCCGGCGATATCGTCAATCTAGTAAAGATTATATCAGAAGACTGTAACCGCGACTCCACCACAACATTTACTCCGATGGCAGAGGCGCGTCCCTCCGAGGGAATCGGTCGTCATCGTGAAGCACTGGTAGATGGGCTCACTTCTCGCCAGACTCACTTCGCGTCAGCTTTCACATCAATGGTTTCTTCATAGAATTTAGGGACAGCCCTTGTTTGTTGCTGAAGCGAGTCAATAATGACCAACAACAGCAAAGATCACCATCAATACGCGTACAATATTCTCATACCTCGACCAATTTGTTGCTAGCACGTGTAGGAGAGCTGTAAGGTACTGTTGCGGACATGCTTTCTTCACTAGCGCTAATAGCGCTTGTCATGCGAAAGTAGAGGGAGCCATCGATACCTACTGGCCCCTTTATTTATCTATGGTACAGCTTCAACAACAGATAAGGGTCAATATCAAACGTCATAAGTCAACTCGTATTGCCACTTTCATAAACTAAGGGCCCTCCGTCGTTGAAGACGGCAGCTACCTACTACGGCCGCAGCGATGATAGCACAAGTGTACGAAGCAAGAAGCTCAATATGAAGAACGAATCATCCAGCACACCAAGTAGCTTCTGGTCCCCACTTTACTTTTTACACGATGGTTGTTAAGTCACAACAACCAACGAAGCTTCCAACGCGCACCAAAGACCCCCAAAAGTTCTCCACCCGCGCATCTATCGCATATCAAGGTCAAATTGATGTACCACATGAGCCGAAGCCACCGTCGGGAGTGGAGACTGCGTGCATGCGGATGCGCAGACTACTCTAAGCAAAGGCACTGGACACCCCGCCAGTTGTAATTTCGACAGTGGAAGGTATCGTACAGCGTATTCGTGGTCTTCTTAGGATGTTGTCATCGTATTGTTGTTCAATTTCTGTGAAGGTTTGCAGAGCTTTCTTTAGAGCAAGGAGCAAAAGAAGATCATCATCCGGATGAAACTACTATGGATCTCGGATCACAGCTACGAGCAACGGAAGCTGGTTCGACTGCACTTTGTCGATGCTGACTCCCCAGAATCGCTGGAGGAGTTACTACAGGTATGGCGCATAATGTTGAGCGTATCTTTCACGATCTAATTGGTATTGCTGCATGGAGGTGTTTCAAATGCCCTATAAGGAAAACAGCAGCGAGATCAATTCGGCGCTACTGACCGCTAGTATGTGGAACATGCAGAGCGACTCTGAGCTACTACCGATCCCGGGGTCTGTTGTCGATATTACGGACTACAGCAATCTACAACTCTTCTGCGAATCACACTGTCAGCTGACCACCCGAGTGCGCTACTTGAGCTGGGGAGGCAGTGCTGTTTAAGCAAATTTCGTGGGTGGCATGAGCTTGACAGTACTGTACATATCTACCCTGCACACTAGTTTCAAGCCTCAATGCAGTAACTTCGTTTTCTTTATCGACCTTCCTCCACGCCTGCCAACAGACAGCGCGTACGCAGCAGCCTCGAGCGCAGAGTTGACGTAGATGCATCTGTGATTAGGAGGCCAGGCATCGATTCAGTATTGGCACCAGCAAATGACACTCCCCACACTGAAGTTGCTGGTGTTTGCTTATTGTGAAGTGCCTTTAACACCAGAGCGTTCATCAAAAATTACTCACATGGCTGAAAATGAAAAGGGATATAGGGGGATACTCGTTTGCTGCCCAGTGCGGTAGGAGTCGCCTCAAGGCTAAAGCGGAGGTCTCCCAAAGAACGATTATAGTGCTCGCAGAGGATTTACCGCAAGCACGTTGCGATCCCAAGCCAACCTGTGCTAAGGCGACGTAGCTTTCTGCTGCTCACTATAACATGTTACCGTTGTGTCCGCCACACTAACCGTTGTGGACCACGCAGACTGCGCCAGAAAAAGATTCGGACGAGGTCTGAAGGTGTATCTGATTGATGGCGGCTATTTATACCGTTCCCCGTATAGAAGACGCTATAATCATTGCATCCCAAACTCCTTGTACGCTCCCTCAAGCTCCATTATTAGAAGCAGCGGGACAAGACAGCGAGCAGCTCCACCGCGGCAGTGTGCATCGCTTCGACTCGCGCGCAACGATGGAGGTCCCTGCACCGCTGCTGAACGGCTCCATCACGTACCTGGTGCTCACGCTGCTGGCGTGCTTCGCCGGTATCGGCATGGGCATCACGGGCAAAATGAGTCGCGAGAACTCGTCGTACGTCGGTCGTTTCGCCCCCACCGCGCCCAAAACTCCGTCACTCATACCCAATATTTGCGTCCATTTCTATCTGCAGAGTCTTCACGCTGCTGGCGTTCATGACCGGCATCTGCCTCTGGATGTTCTGGTGAGGAGGAGGACGGCGACACAAAAGCCGGTCTTTAAATTGAGCTGCTCACTGACTTTTTTATTTTTGCTGTTTTATGACGATGCAGGGCGTGCTGTTGGTTGCACCAGTGGCACATCCTGGTGGTCCCCACGTACGGCGCGGAATAGGAAGAACCCCCTCGTCCGTCGAGATAGCGATCGAGTTGAGCGGGAGCAAGAGAGCAGGCGGCAATTTCTAGAGCCGACGACGACCTGGAGCTGGTGCTTCTGGCGGCAGGAGCAGCCTCTGCCTCCCTATAACCAACGGAGCGGAACACGGAAGTCAGATTTATTTTTTTGCCACTCTGGTTCATGATGGTTCGAAGAGTTTGGGGCTGTAAAAGATCTCGGCGGATTCAAGTGCTTGCTTTTTTCATTTTGAAATGCACCGCGACAGGGATGCTGATGCCAAACCTTGACTGTCAACGGTGCCTGCCTCACGAGACGCTCTCTCTTCGCTTCCCAACTAACACTACGGCCTAAAACTTAAAGCGGACGCTGCCTCCGTCTGATGCTGAACTTGCGGCTTCACCGTCCATGCCAAACGTAAACTGGTGCGCGCCGTAGTCCATGTCGGGTGCGATGGCGAAGTCTTCCTCGTCTTCACCGTCGAAGTAGTCGCGGATAATACGCACAGATTTCTCGTAGATGTCTGTGTTGATTTCAAAGGCATCAGGAATCATAAGTCAAGGCCCTGTGCTCAAAGTCAGTTTTCGACGATGCTGGAGGCAACGCACCTTCTTCTTGGTGGTACTGCAGGTTCTGGATGAGCTCCAAGCCGTCCGCTTCATCAATGTATCGCGCCATGCGATTCTCGGTGTCCGACAGCGACATATCTGCCTCCCCTGCCCGAAGAATGTTTTCCAGAGCGTCCAAAGACACGTTGATCACACGTGGGTCTTGGACGTCCAGGAGCTTAACTAATGGAGGGATGCATCCTGCAGTAAACAAACACGCATGATAGTTAGTTAGTGGTTACACAGCTGCACATACAGATCCTCAAGCTAGGAGCCAGCCGTACCTTGCTGTACTAAATATTTGATCTGCTCGGTGGTGCCTCCGGACGTGGCATTCGATATCGCCCAGGCCGCTTCTTTTCGGACGTCGAACTCAACCGACCACAGCTGGGCCAGCAGGGGTGGGATCACGTTAGCGTCGATTACTTCTTGAATCTGGCTCGGGGTACCAGCGGTAATATTGGAGATCGCCCAGCAGGCCTCCTTCCGGATGAGCTTTTTCTCATGCTTGAGCAGCGGTACAAGACGCGGCAGTACGGCCAGGTCCAGCATCAACTGCGTCTGCTGCTCATTGCCAGTCACAATATTGCCGATCGTGCGCAGCGCCGGAGTCTGAATGGATGCTAACGTGTGTCCCACCAGATCCACTACCCGACTGCACACTCCAGCGTCAATAACGGCCTGAACAGTCTCCGTCGTGCCGTCCGAGAGATAAGAGAGCGTCCAGCACGCATCCGTGACAACTTCCTCATCCGGCGAATGAATAAGGTGCGGAAGCAGTTGCAGCGCTGGGCTAACAAAAGCAAATTCTGGTCTGGGTTTGCCACGGCAAAAGTTCGACAGCGTCCACGTCGCGTTTCTGAGAATCGTGAGCTTTCCCGACGACCTTCGCAGTACTGCCAGCAACGGCATCATCGCGCCCGCATTGAGCACCAAATCGCGGCATTGCGGGGAATCGCCCGAGATGTTTCCCAGTGCCCATACGGCCTGTTCGCAGACGTCTTCGTTTGGAGAAAACAGCAGTGCGCACAGCAGCTCCACCGCGCCGCACCTGATCACCTCCTCCGTGTGCTCGGTTGTGCCCGACGCGATATTCGTCAGCGCCCACGCCGCCTCGAACTGCATCTCTGGCCGATCATGCTGCTTCAGAAACTCCACAAGCAGCGGGACAACGCCCAGATTGATCACCTCCTGAATCGGCGGGTTGGTCTCTGCCCACAACAACAACAACAACGCAGCGCTCCAGCCATCAGTACACGTCCAAGCCTCTCCACAGTCTCCACACACCGCGTACCGAGCGACAAGAGCCTTCTCAATTGGGACACCGCGTTCGCCTGCTCCATCGGGTCCAGCGACTGGATCTTCGCCGCAATCCTAGGCAAGTCCGACACCTGCCCCACCAAACAGCCAGCCCAATATGATTATCTCTCCGTCCACTACGTCTTCCGTACTGTATCCGTCACCCCCCGCAAAGCAGGGCAAAGCGTACACTGACGCCGTTAAGGGAGCGCACGGACACGTCTTGACTGGCGCTCGTCGTCTGCATCGGCGTCTCCATCAGGTGCATGGCGCCAGCTCCGTTGGTGCGGTCCTGCCAGTTTAACAACATCAAAAAACGTTAGTATCCATACGGTACTACGCACTGTACCAGCTGTGGGTCTCTGTATGTTTGTACCATGGGAAGCATGCGCCTCCGCTGGTTGAGTCGCTCCTCGCGCCGCGTCTTGCGGATCTGAATGGTGGTGTCCTCGCGTCTCCGTCGGGTCTCGTCCGCGTCGATGCCCTTCTTGAAGCTGCGCATGCGGTCGGCGACGCGCGCCGCGGAGGAGACGCTCGTGGCCATGCTCTGTGACTTTGTGGACTCGCCTGGCGATGGCGGCGGTGCTGGTGCCCGCGCTAGCAATCGTCGAGTGCGGGCATTTGAAACCGCGCCAATTGTCGCTTATCCGGTATGAGAGGTGAACCTGTTAGATTGAATATAATGCGGACAAAAGGTAGAGGTACACATTCTCAGGACTTGATATTTGTAAAGGGGGGTACGCGTAAACAAAATAAGTTATCATAGATAAGTTATACGATAGAGGTGTGAATGTATTTGGCGATATTTTATGCAGCGAAGCTGTAGAAATTGCAAGCTGGGGCCTGGACGCGCGTGGTTAGGAAGCGTGTGGTGGGGCTTAGTAGAATGCATTCGCATCAAGCTATCGATCATCGGCCATTATAATGCCTGATAAACCGGCAGCGGCGAGAACAACCAGGATGAGGGCGCACTGAACTCTTGAGGCGGACGTCGAAGTCGAAGTTTCTAACAAAGTATCCCCCTGCAGCAGCGCCGCTAGGGCGTCACTACCATTTCAGTTCACTCTTACATACGCTCTGCGTTCACTGGTACACTGGACGGATGCAGCTGGCGTTGTGGCTCTCCATCCCATTCGCACCGCACGGCTTGCAACGGAACGGCTCATCGGAATGGCGCCATTCACCATCTCATACTGCAAGCTGGTTCCTTTATTACAGTAGGATCCCTTTGTAAAACTAAGTTTGTATACATACTGGTGGCAGTCGGAGCAGCAAAAAAAAAAAACAAGAACCCTTGGCTTATTCCGTGTCTGCTCACCAATTGCGAACACTTCCGACTACCGAAGTCGGTTGTGCAGACAGGCGTCTGCTCTCGCGTCTGCTTACAGATTCTTTCGCGCCGCTGGCGAGTACGTTGGCAGCGCCAACGTCCTCGCCCATTGCCTTCAACCAACCCTTCATTTCATGCTGCGGATACTTTTGAGGCCACCGCCAGCGATCCGATCACTACTGTAGCAGTCTTTCACTATTGTACAAGTATTGTGCTTTGCAACCAGTTTGTCCTGCTATTTGGTGCACTGCGGTCTGTACCTACGGTACACCGTTGAAGCCGTGCGAACTTAAAGCGAACCTACCCGCGTCGCAGGTTTCATCTTCCCCAGAATGCTGGCAGCAAGCCGCTTAGTGACCGCGCGCCGTCCAGTATGGCGGCTCTCCTCTCACCACGTGCACCAGCGCCGCTCCGTGCGTCGCATCCCCCGTCCGCGCCGCCCTCCGCCCCCTCCCGAACCTCTAACGGAGTCCACGGGCGCCCTCCTCGCGCTCCTGGCGACCATCTGCGGCCTCCAAGTGTCCTCGAACCCCGTGACAGGCTCCTTCGAGAGCGCGGGCTTCATCGCCAGGCACTTTGAGACCTCCCGCAGCCGTGTGCAACGCGGTCGCGCCTACACTTTAGTCACCTCGACGCTGTACACGCCCCTAGCAGGTTCCGCACTGGCGAACGTCGCGTGGCTCGTGATCTCGGGGCGTCACGTGTGTCGGGCGCTGGGCAACGCCCGGTTCATCGCCCTCTACGTGGGCAGTGGAACGCTCGCCAATGCGGTGTCGCTGGCGTCCGGGGGTGGGGTGACGGACGACCCGGTGTTCCCGAGGCTGCAGCTGCCTGGAGGTGCGTACTGTGCCGTGGACGCCGTTGTGACGCTGAACGCGCTGCTGTACCCGCCGTCGAGAGTGGCGCTGACGAGGCGGTGGAGGCGGTGGCCGCTGTGGTTCTTCAGTGTCCTGTTTCTGACGCGGGATGAACGGGAACGACCGCCATGGGCGCCGGACAGTGCGCCGCGTGAAGGTCACGTGACCGGAGTGTTGTGTGGACTGGCGACCTTCTTGGCGTTGAGACGCCCACCTCGTTATATTTGAGCGGGGTTCGGTTGGAGATGGATGTAGTGAATGGGTCAACGGCAGTGGAGAGATTACTCGTGGGAAAATCTTTTTTTTTGTTTCCGAGATGCAAAGCATTCATCTGCAGGATTCAACCTGCAGTGTTGATTCAGTCAATGATGCGAACTTCTACTGCTCGTTGCAAACTTTCTTTGCTTACTTACTAGCAGTTCCTCAATGCTACTCCCATCGCTAACTTGGTGCTTATCGAAGGATCATTATCTAACGTCTTCTTCACAACAGCCCCAGGCTCAAAGAGTTTCTTGAGGAAGGACTTCTGGATTTATTGAATGGCAGGGGTAGACGTTTCCCCCCTTTTACACTGCAGCTCTGCCGTATTGTTGGGGGTTTAAACTAGGTTAGTTACTGGTTTCACGAGGCATTTCCTGAAGAGAACCATACTGTCACTAGTAGCTACTCAGTGCAAATGATATATACTCATGGAATTTGGTGAATATGCAGCAATGCTGTAGTCGACAATACTCGTGAACAGAATTATAGGGTACTACACACCGTCATTGTGTAGCGCGTACCAACGCAGCGTGGACCATTGTCATGGCCAGCCCACCCAAAGTTCCTTTCATCATTCTGCAGACCCATTCAGTTCGTGCCTAGTTCATCCAGAATTTGCACGAGCCTCGTTACCAAAAACTCAAAGCACTCTCCTGCTCGCTTCTTGCGAAGCATCTGTCGAGGTGGAAGCGCTTGCAGTGACATACTGTCGTGCTTCTTCGATAGCTGGAAGTACAGTCCACGAAACTTTACCGCACAACCCATTTCGGTTATGGCGACAAAATCAATGCGGACGTTTTCGCCCGAACACGACTCTAGCGTGACTTTCGTCGTGAATGGATCGCCATTGGAGGCCTCATGAAAGCAAACCCACTTGTGGATTGTGCTCCACCAAGCTTTATCAGGCGCTGATACTTGGGAAAGAACCTTCACGCGGAAGCTGATGTGGTTTCTTAAGAAAATATCGTGACATCCATATTCGCTTGCCAAAGCGCGCACTCCTCCATAAACCCACTGATTTTGCTTTCAGAGGAATGAAAGCTTCGCATATCGAAAACCAGTTGGAGTTGTCAAGCAACAGCGAATGGTTAATCTAACCCTAGAGGCCTCCGACGCCGCAACACCGTTCACCTTGCCAATAAGTGCGCGTATGCTAGGCTCTTCATCATCGCAGACGTTTGACCAGCTCGACGTCATAGTAGAACGACAGTGAGCATTACACAGCTCACTGAAGCGAAACTTGCGGCTGATATCACAAGCGTTTATCTGGAACAGCGTCCGCCCGAAGCACGCTTTCACCGTCATGGAGGGCTTAACTCTGATTTCGTTCAAAGACCTCGTCACCGACTGAATGTAGCTGGTATTGCTGGTATTGAAACAACCCAAAATCCTTCTTGGTACGACAAATTTATGCTGCTGTTGCGCCAGCGATTGCTGCAAGTATTGCTCCTCCTCGAACTGAACGGCTGCACTCGGCAGGCTCTCCACTCGAACCAATTCGTAAGGGTACATCAGAGTGTCAACATCGCCCAATATCTGATCAACTTTGACGAACGTCCAGCTGTAACTTTGAACATTGCGAGCGCCTCGAGTTCGCTTAGCAGGAGAGAACGGCTCGGTGCCCTGTCGGTCGGGCTTCTGTTCTTGATATACTGAACGCAGTTTGTGCTGCTGGATTGTATTGTTCTCGTGTCGCGAATATGTCAGAACCGGCACGCTTCTTGTGCGTCTGTCATAGCGAAAGCGCTGCGGAAGGTTAAATACCTTCCGCGAGACTCCGTCAGGTAGGTCGCCAACAAAGCCAATGGAGTCCTTCATGATCTCGTTTGTTATCTCGTTTGTTGTCTTTTCTGCGAAGATGTCACAAACTATCATTCAATTGCTGCTTGCTGGGCCAATGCATTTTGCTGTACGTGTCCTACCGAGAAAAAACTGCACAACCAAAGAGCAAACTACCGGTACATATCTGACCGCGAGCTCTGTCACATGTACAATTTGTTTGAGACCTGCATTTTATATCATCTACCCGTCTCGTCATCTGTGGCCAGAATGGTTCATATAATAGCGAGGTGGTCACCAAGGACAACCACTAACAATTGCAGATCCACCTCCCATCATCCGAACTGACATACAGTATCTGAAGCGTGACTAAACACGCCCTTATCTTGTAGTATTTTCCCGTGACTAGCAGAAACAAAGCACTGAGGCACGGGAGTCACTGCATTATCCTACCGCCTGTAGAATCTACAATTACATGTATTATTGAAAAAGCCTAGGTAGTTCTCACGAGCACGTCCATTATTAAGAGCGTCCAAGAGATTGGAAAAAAAAATGAAATGATATCTCGACGGAGAGGAATTCCGAGAAATGCATCGGAATGAACTCAAGTCTGGACGCTGCACCGGTACGTTCACTTTCATGCGCGGTCCAAAAATCGCAGATCCCGGTTGCTCTCCTGCTGATCTTACATGGGGCATCTTCGGTTCAACTTCAACGCATTGGCGCGGTTCTCGGCTCACGACTGGGATTTCTACGCACTTCCCCGTGATGAGGAACCTTCGACGGACGATATCGGGGATCACAACAATCGATCTGCTCCTCCCAGAGGCCCTGCCAACAATACGAGGCAAGCCCGAGTGGCAATCACCATAACGAATTTCTCCAAGAAGCGCTCAAGTCACCGATCTACACGATGTTCGGCAGCAGAATCGTCCTCCCGCTCGTATCTTGCGCAGTCGCGCTAGTGAACGTCGCCTCTGCTGCATCCAACCTCCCCGTGATCTTCTTCCACGGTGTCACCATGACGTACGAGTCTGGCGACAACTTTGTGGCCAACTTGACTGCTGAAGGGCGCACAGTGGCGTCGCTGTCATTCTACGATGGTGTGTGCTCAATCCAATCGCTGCTGACTCAAGTCCCCGAGGCTATTAAGGCGGTGCGCGCGGTGGTTGCCAGCAACTCGGTGTTCGACGACGGCTACATCTTCATCGGCCATTCGCAGGGAGGTCCCATTTCTCGTGCTGTGATGGAGGAGATGGATGACCACAAGGTCAAACGCTACATTAGTCTCGGCGGCCTGCAGAACGGCCAATTCATCGGCCCCGAGCGGGTGGAGAAGTCCATTGCCGATGGCGGCGCCTTCTTCAACGCGATCATCCCGGAGACCGCCTACAACTACAGCGGCTACAGTGCCGAGACTACCACGGAAAGCTGCAGAAGGAATTCGTCCTGTACACGGTCGAGAACCCCGACGCCCAGTACACGTACTCCCAGTTCAACGTGAACCGCTGGCCGCAGTTTGGCAGCTTCTCGACGGCCAATTTTTTCCTCCCGGTGTACAACAACGTGAACCACTGCCTGCCTGGCGACGACCAGTGCATCTTCGACCAAAACCGTCGCAAGGCTAACTTCCTCAAAGTCGAGCAGGCTTACTTCTTCGCCTCGCCTGCCGACGACATTATCATGCCGTGGCAGAGCTCCATCTTCGGTCGCTACTCGGAAGTGGACACGATCGAGGAGATTGAGACCCAGTACGACAACCTGACGGTGGTGGACATGAAGGACACCCTGGAGTACACCTCGGACACTTTCGGTCTGCAGACGCTGGACAAGCGTGGCGGTTTGTTCCTGCACACGGCCGAGAATGTCAGCCACAAGTGCTGGGTCGAGGACGAGGGTGACTGCGTGTGGTCGAAGGTGTACGACCAGTACCTGTACCCGACTCTGGTGTAAAGAGAATAAGAACGCAAGGTAACTAACTACTAGTAGTAGTAGTAGTATCACTACAGGACAAACAGTGTCGAGGATAGTAAATACCTTTAAAGAAATGCCAAGCCTCTCCTTGTGCCGTTTCTTTTCATTTGCGTGTCTTCTCGGGACAGTAGCGAACATTTGAGCCAATTTACGGAGGGTAATCGTAGCATCGAATTGTTGTACACACAGTCCCCAGTCCCTCGCCCACACGGTCACGAAAAAATGCTTCGCAGAACTTGTCTACCTTCGTTAACCCCCCGAGATAATACTTTTATTGATGTCTTGACAGACATCTATAGAGATTGCGCCATCATGGGTAAATTTTCAATTTTGCCTGGAGGCAAACTCCTGCTGCAGGTTTTCACGAGTAAGCACCAACAAATCCAGCACTTCTGATGGTAACTCCATCTCTGTCGCACGCCAATGGCTTTCCATGATCAACAAGGAGTTGAGAACGTCGTTAGGATCCATCCATGAGGGCTGCGGTAACGCCATATTTGTTCCAGGTAGCTCAGCTGAAGGTAGATAGTGGACAGTACTATCGGCTCCCTTTCCGCCGGTAATACATGTAGTGATGGTTGTTGTGGTGCTATCGTTCGAGCTATGCACAGAGTTACCCACGTCCATCCGAGCCAATGTCACGATTTCAGGGACTGAAAGGCTGGTACCAAGCGCGTTCTGTAAATCTAGCTTGACGAAGTCACCTGCATTATGCAGCACCAAATTCTTCTGGGACTTGTGAGACTCGGAAGCAAGCGCGTTCAGTGACTCCTGGAGTTCTTGAAGCGGGTTCACTAGCAGTAAATTGTCCACGTGAATGGAAGAATGAACTACTTCCGACCAACGCCCTTCGTCCACCATTTCATTTGAAAGGACTTGCGCTTGTACCCAGCAAGCTTCGATTGCGCCCACTTCCACGGTTAGCCAAGCTGCCTTGGCCAGGTTCATCGCTTCCAACTGGTCAACAGTGAATAAGCCGTCACCATTTCCGCGCGTTTTAAGTACGTTTAAGGCACGTTCAACAACTGATCGCCGGTAGTTCGCGTGGAAAATGTCAACGAGACCAATGCAGCATGGCTGCACAAAATTCGTCAGGAAAGGCGACACGAACTCCAGCTGAACATTTGTCAGTCCGGGTACGCTGTCCATGTGGGCTCGACTCTTATCTACCAAGAGCAAAATGTGCCTACCGCTTCTGATCAACTCCTGGTTCCACGTCTGCAGCCACTGACAGAAAATTTCACTCGTTGTCCAAGCTGTAGCATTGGCATAGTAATTCCCGTGATCCATCTGCGCCACCGCATCCTGACCCTTGTGCCCAATAAATATCGGTTCCAGCCTCTCGGAGCCAGTAGCGTTCGCCGCCAGCATCACCGTCAATCTCTTTCCCACCCTCTCCAGTATACCCACCTCCATATCTTCATCCTCTGTCACCACCGGGCTGCAGTCCAAGAAGAACGACGTCTCGTCCATATTCCACACGTCGTTCAGCGTCCTGCCCTCTCCAGCAGCTACGAACTGCTTCACCGCCGCCTGCAGCCTCGCTCTTTCAGCCTCCAAGCAGCTCTCGGCGCTAGTATCTGCGTCTCCTTGAGCCCTCTGCAGCTTCAGCCCATGTCGTGCTTGGAACCGACTGAGCCAGCCATTAGACAGCTCCAGCCACTCTACTGTTGGCACCTCCAGGAACTCATACAGCCTGCGCACCATACTCTTCACCTTTTTCCCCGTCAATGTGTAGTACTGATCTAGTGGCATTCTGTCCAGCCACAGCGCCAGACAGCGCTCGACCTGCGGGTGCCTGACGCTCTTGGCCCTGATGACTGTCGGTTGGTGGCTGCGCACCTGCGCCTTGAACTTGTTCTCGCTCAGCAGCCAACGACTCACTGTGCCTTGATTCAGGCGGCCGAACTTGGGCTCCTGCGCTTGGAAGTGCGCCGCTGTGCGTCTTTGATTGCACCCGTTGGCATGGTGCCACGCCAGCACGCGGAGCTTCTCTTCAGCCGTGATTTCCGAGCGCTTCACGGCGGTTTCAGCGACAGCGGGGGCATCGGCGAATAGAGGAGACGAACTTGCACATGCAGGTACAGACGTAGACTGCTTGGCATCCGCACCAGCAGCGGCGCTACCAGCCGAAGAGGGCCTCGGGGGCGCCGATGCGGACGACATGCCCAGTGCGCAATTCGCAGAGTGATGGTCAGTGCAACCGTGATGTGGCGCATCCCATGTACCTGTTATACACGAAACAGCATATTATGCTGTTTCAAAGGTGCGACCGTGGCGACCACAGGCTCCGACCGTCACTCTTGGATCTCCTTCCTCCCTGACAACCATGTTGATGAAGATGCTGACCCGGCCGGCGCTGAGCGTGGCGCGCAAGCAGCTGTCGCCCGCGGCGCTCTTCAGCTCCTCGGCGCGCGACCAGAACCCGAACGTGTTCTTCGACATCTCGATCGGCGGCCAGCCCAGCGGCCGCGTGGTGTTCGAGCTGCGCGCCGACGTGGTGCCCAAGACGGCCGAGAACTTCCGGCAGCTGTGCACGGGCGAGGCGGGCGTGGGCAAGGCGGGCAAACCGCTGCACTACAAGGGCAGCAAGTTCCACCGCATCATCCCCAACTTCATGTGCCAGGGCGGCGACTTCACGCGCGGCAACGGCACGGGCGGCGAGTCCATCTACGGCGAGAAGTTCGCGGACGAGAAGTTCGCGCTCAAGCACGAGGGCGTGGGCGTGCTGTCCATGGCCAACGCGGGCCCCAACACGAACGGCTCGCAGTTCTTCCTGACGACCGTGGACTGCCCCTGGCTGGACCAGGCGCACGTGGTGTTCGGCAAGGTCACGGAGGGCCACGACGTGCTCCAGGCCATGGAGGAGCAGGGCAGCCAGTCGGGCGCCACGAGTGTTGCTGTGGTCATTGAGGACTGCGGTGAGGTCAAGAACTAGACGGACGGCGGACGACAGCTCGACCGACGGTGGCAGCCTTTTAGCTTACGGTAATTGAAACGTTGGCTGGTTCTGTATGTTTGGCTGGTTGTGTGCTTAGTGGAAGGTGAGGCTGGCGACGGCTAGTTGGGCTGGAGACGAGAGCAGGAGAGACGTGGCGCTGTTTCCGGAGAGGCTGCAGGGTTGTAGTTGCAGACGCTGCGTGGTCTGGGAGTTGATGGGGACGAGGCGGTGGTGCGTGTGGTCGAGGACTGCCATTCGACCTGCTGCATCCACTAGTAGCATCATTTCTGCAGCTTCGGGTGTATCTGATAATGCCGTGTTGATGCTGCGTAGCAGTACGGGGCTTGCCAGCTGAGAGCTGGTGGTGTTGAAGGAGAAACGCTGGATGGCGCGTTGCTGCGCACAGTCGCGGAGTTCCAACCCCCACTGGCAGCAGATTGCAGCTGAATCGTGTTCGGTTTGCTGAGGTTTGCAACGATACAGTACTCGAACAGATTCCGGCGAAGACGATGGCGTGAATGCTGCAACGCACTGATTGAGCTCGGGACAAGTGTTCAACCTCCACTCGTCCGTTGGTGCTATCGCCTCCCCACGCGAAATACTCAGTGCTGGGTCTGCAAAGACTTTTACCACACACCTGCCTTCTCCATATCTGGCGGGGCCAGTGTACTTCACAACGATTAGAAAAGGACGGGTGCTTGTGTCACTTGATTCCATCACTTCGACACTTCCCACTTGCACATGAACTTGCTCGCTTTTTGCGAGGCCTGGCAAGCGTTTTCGTCGAAGGTAGCTGGATGGTAGCAGTGTCAGCTCTCGATACACCACCTCACGATCCGTTTTACTGCCTCCCGTCACACGAGGCTTCAGCTTCGTCCTCGATCTCTCGTGAAGCGCTTTCTTGCTTGGTCGAGAGATTGCGCGCTTTGGAGGTGCTGGATCTACGTTGTTTCCTCGAGCGCTTTGAGCTGCTTCCGATTGCTCCAAAGCGTTCGATATGTTCACAAGCAGTACGCAGTTGTCTGCCGTTACTACGAGAGCAGTGAAGGCTCCGACAAACACGATCCGTTCAAAAGAGCCTCCTTCGTACCGTGTACACTTTGCAGACGAAGGTGGGAGCTCAAACCGCGACAGTAACCGCATTTCACAAAGATCAAACACTCGCAGTGATCCATCGCTGTACGCTGCCATCACCATCGACTGGGGAACGCTATCGGCAGTCGCCGAGAACGGATTGACCGCGAAACACGTGCAGACTGCAGCATCAACTTGAAAACTAGCCACCTCTTTCGAAAGTTCGGGTAGCCAAACGCGAATCGCGTTGTCATTTTGAGAAGTTGACAGCAGCGCAGCGCCTTCGAGTGCCCAAGAGGCATTTGTAGCAGCAAATGGGAGGTTGCGCTCGGTACCAACAGCAGCTGTCTCCCTCAACACGTTTGCTGTCGGTGACGCATCGAAACGAACAAGTACAGTCGTTCCATCATCAGTTGTCACTATGCCAACATCACGAACTGGATCGATCGAGAGGCTGCACAACAATCCGCCTCCATTCAGCGCAACTTTACACAAGGGTGACACTCCAGCTCGAGCCACACGCTGCCAGTCCACTTGCACCCGAGCCGAGTGCTTTGTTGATAACATGGGTAACCCGTGAACGTGCAGCACGTTTTCAGCTCTGGAGCCTGTAACCAGCAAGGACTTCCCCGCGGTGGTCGCCCATTCCAAGAAATCGACTACTCTTCGAGTAGAATTGACCTTGCCGTCCGCCTGGTTGTTGCGACGTTTCCTTTGAGATGGCAGCAGCAAAAGCTGCGTTGTTGCGATGAATGTGCCGTGACGAAGATCGTAGAAGTAGGAATACCGGTCGTTGTCAATGCCTACAAGGTATCGCAGTTGATCGACGTGGCCTTCGTTATTGTAGAGGCGGATAAGCTGGACATGAGTTGGGAAAACACCAATTAATGGCTCGATCTCAGCTTTCAGTGCTTCGTCAAAACTGTCGGTCGCTGAACTTGGCTGCACAGTTAATGTGCTGATGCCGCTGTCCTCAGCAGATAGCAGGAGAAACTGGGAATCGGATGTCGCTACTATTTGCCGATAGCTTGTTGGCTGCATTCCGCCGGAGTTACTGGACCAGATGATACTTCGCTGAGTTGTACTCACAACTACAACCACATGATGTGGCTCAAGATGGGGGTTTGCAACTTTGCAAGCCACGCAAAGAAGATCTTCGGTATTGCTCTGTCGGGATCGCTGAGAGAACGCCAGGCAGGTGACGCCACGAGTATCAGCGAGAAGAGTGATCGAAATCCGGTCATCGTCTTGGGAGGAATTCGCATTATTCTCGGTGAATGTGTCGGCTTCATCACTGGGGGTCAGGGATCGGACCACAACAGCATCGAACCGAGACGAGATCATCGCGACGCGCTCACCACTTGGTGATAACTGCATTAATGCAATTTCATCCGAAGAATCCGCCTCATGGCTGCTGAAATCATCATAAAACGTTTGTCGCCCCGAAGCGATATCCTCCACGACTAGGATGGACTTCGCACAGTTGAGTAACTTACCCGTCGAGTACGACCAAACACACTTGGAAGGGTTAAACCCGCCAACCGCACTTGAGAGAGCAAGTTCACCGCAGACTTTACGTGTTGTTTCCACGATCACCGTCGGAAAATTGATAGTGTGGAGATCCGAGCTGTTGCTGAGTACACTGTCAATCCTCCCATGTTGTGCAGTTTCACTGCCTGAACCCAGTTTGAGAGCATCGGCTTCTAGACTCAACCTGAAATTCGTTTTGGACGATGGTGCCCCATACAAAGCCGGATCTTTGTTCGTAACTCCGTTTGTGTCGTCGTTGTTGTTGTCTAGTTCGGTACTTGCTAGGTTCGTAGGCCCGCTTCTTTCCCGTGGTGATAGTGGCGACGAGTCTCCGTGAAAATGCCAGATACATATCGCGCTCGACTCACCGGAGGCGACGATGCTTTTACCATCCTTTGTGAACGCTAACTCGTTCACTTTGTCAGCGTGGCCCAGAAATGACTGGTGCATACGCCCAATTCGGCCTCTGTCGTCCCAGTTCCACACGCGAAGAGATCCATCAACTCCTCCGGTAGCCATGTACTTCGCGTTTGCACTCATCACCAGAGCGCTGATCCCATCATGACCAAGGAGAGGCATCGATTGTACGAAATCTCTTCCTGGTAGGGAGAAGATGTGCAGTCGATCGCTCATTGATAGCACGAGCAACTCCGCTGAGTGGTTTCCGAAGCGTGCGAGCTTCACTCTCTCTTCGTGGTCTTGTTTGGGTGGCCGAACCGTGGCGATCACACGCAGTGAACAAGGGTCGAGCATTACGACATCCTGACGGTCACCACTGACCAGCGCCAGCCATTTCTTGTCATCGCTGACCTCAAACCGACCGTCCTCAGGGTCAAAGTCTGCCAGCAGCATCTTCAGCGGCAGATAATCTTGCTCTCGTGCGTCATACAAACACAATTGTTTGCCTGCCCCCGACGTGAAAAGATGCTGCGCGTCAGAATCGAACGCAATGTGGCGGATCGAACTCTGATGCTGCCGAAACTCATGGAGCATGCTTGACGGCACCTCATTGTTGTTGTCATGACTAGTGTCTGTGGTCGAGGATGTGCGATGTACGTCGAAGATGCGCGTGTAGCCTGAATCAAAGCCTACAGCGACAATGCCGCTGCTAACAGGCGACGCAGCGAGACTCGTCACGTGCTCTTGCTGGAAGTCGAATTCATATAACTGATGTGCCGACGAGGTGTCCCAAACTCGCAACGTACCGTCACTCGAAGCTGTCACCAGCTCAATCTCAGCAGTACCAACTCCACCAGGATGGGCGTCTTCAAGGAGCAAGGACGCCAATGGACACCCCCACGGAGCGGCCGCTATTGCTGTTATCTGCTTTGTGTGAGATCGCAGCAGAGTCGCATACTGCTGATCCGCGATATCCAACACGCCGATCGCATTGTTTCGACTGCCGACGAGTACTTTCATACCGTCAGCCGACACATCCAAGCAACTCACGCCAGCCTCGTGGTGGGCTTCCAGGAAGAAATCCGTGAAGTCTAACGGCCAAACGCGTAGAAAGCAGTCGTCCGACCCAGTGACACAAAACCCCTCGTTGATAGACAAACAGTTGATACTCGCATCGTGGAGCTGGTACACACAGATAACCTGCTTCGAGTCGTAGTCGATCACCAGCAGGGTACCTAAGCTGGATGCCACGTACAGCGGACGCACGCGGTGAATATTCGACGGGTGCGTCTCGACAATCGTGTCGAAGCCAACGTCCATAAACACAGTTCCACGAGAATACTCGTTCAGAATAACAGGACAGCCCGTGAGGTGACCCGTGTTCGGGTTTACGCGCCAGTAGCGAATATTTTCCCGACCGCAGGAGACAAGATGGTATTGGTCTTGCTGCTCGTACGGGGAGAAGGCGACTCGATCAATCGGGAAATCCGACGTTTGCCGTGCCATGAGACTAACTGCGGCAGCCGACAGAGTGTTTTCCTTCCCACGCTGAAGACCAGAGCAATCCCAGACGAAGATTTGTGTCCGGAAGCATTCGTCACGACCCACAACGCAGAGCAGAAGGCGGCGCTTTGATGGTGCAGAGAAGCACAGCGCATGAACTCCTTTTGGTTGCGCCTTGACCACGGTGACGCACTCGCGGCTTGAGAGATCCCAGAGCCTGACACCATTTGGTTTCGACTCTGTTGGCACTTCTGCTGATGCCAGAAGACTCCCATCGTTCGCGACAGCGAGAGACCGAATTGCTGCGCAGTGGCCGTACAAAAAGTGTTCTCTGGTTGCTGCAGTTGACCCACTGGTCTCCACGGAACCTTTCGTAGCTTCTGTGCTTCTGGTGTCCCCGGCTTGTCCTTGAGAGACACTTCTTGGGTCATTTGACCGGCCTGAAGCCTTGTTTTCAGCGCAAAACTCTCGATAAACGATCGTTGAGGAACTTGTGTAGATGCACGCTGAACCGTCTGGAACCCAAAGCAACAAGTGTGGGAAATTGTTTGAAAACCCGATGATACGATCAAGCTCCAAAATCGGATCTGGCCACTCCGCTTTAGTGGAGGACGAGACGACCTGAGTCCGTAGTCCCTGCTTCATCCCTGGCGCGTACTTCGCAGTAGGTGAACTGAGCGGGGATTGATATGCAGCGTCTATGGCTTCTTGATTGTTTGCAGAGTTGGCATCAAAGACGCCTGCGTCGCGCAGAATCTGGTCTGCCTGCGAAAGTTACAGCATAGAAAAGTGTTAGTATAGCAACGCCAACTCGCTAGCCGTATTCGTCGGTACGAACCTTTGACATGATAGCGTTCCTGTCCCGGTGAATGTTAGAGTCCCTCGTTCTTGGCGACATCTTCGTGATAACTTCGACCTCGACTTCGCGGGTCGGAGACGTTTCTTCCACTTTCGCCTCGAAGTGCGCAGAATGTGTGGATTCAACAGAGTTCCGACGCACTCGGCTCACTGGGGTGGGCGTCGCAGCGATGCGAAGATCCTCCTGTTTGACCGGGTCGAGGTGCGGGTGAATGTCGTGGCCAAGTGACGCGTTGTCGTCTGAAGGCAACGCAATCCAGCGGAAGTGGTCGCCAACATCGCCAGGAAAGCGAAGAGAGCTAGGTAAAGTCTGTGGATTGAGTTCATAAGGTTAAATACAGTTTCTACCAAGAAAATTACGAACTCAGCGTACCGTTGGTGTGTATAACGTTGGAGACACGAAGACGTTTCGTACGTTCATGGAGGCACACAACGTGATAGTCTAGAGTGACATCCACCACAAGGTTAGCTAACCGCGTTTTGTTTTCGATGTACTATTGTGTTGTCAATCGTACCTTGAGATGACGATAGGAGTCCCTCGCATACTGGTTAAAGGAATGGAGCTCCAGCAAGCGCGCCATGTCCACCACAACCACAGTCCATCGCGCGTCCAAGCTATCACTCATCAACTATTAGTACACCGGCTTCTATCTCCTTCCCAACACAACTAGCAAACCTTAGTGGTACTCTCAGCACAGTCCCCGTGCTCCGAAAGAGCTCGTAAATGGAGCTCAGTGTAAAGCGCAAAACTGTTTTCTTGTTCGTGACGAAGTCGAGGTGGATGGTCATCGGTAAATCCCCAATCCGCCGAACTTGAAGATACGCATAGCGTCCTGTAAGACCCAATCCATGCGTTCCCTTGATTACATCCCTTCAATTTGAAATACGAAGTGTCAGTGCTTTTCATTTTCACATGATGAACGGCAAGTCACTTTTGTACCTCGGAACCCGCAAGTAGTTCGTAGCTGCAATAGCTCCGCGAATCTTGAAGATGTTCTTGTGGATAAGCTGGTCCTGGGTCTGCACGACGTCGCCTTGTGTATGCCAACCGACGTTGCGATGCGTCATGCCGAACTTGATCACCTCCACGAACGGATCCTGCCACACTACGAACGTGCCGTGAGCCGCAGTCGCCAGACTTTGCAGAGACTAACGCTTACCTGGCATCACAGCAGAGTTGAACGGAGACGACATCACTATCTCTGTTTTTGTGCCAACACGGGCAGCTCGACAGACACTAGGATCCCTATCCGACCTTTCACGAGACAAACTACCACTAGTCGCAGATTTCGATCGGTAATGCTGTATTTACGTTAGAGACTTCGTCCACGTAGTATAGGAGCACCTCGGTGTAGTTGCAAGCCGATGCTGCGATGGGATCTCCGTTCAAAATGGGACGGATCATCGGGAGTGCAAGGTCATCCGGAAGCATTTCGAGTGCTACACGACAACCCGTTGCAGACAGTTTGGTCTGACCCAAGCGCTCCACTTGCTACCAGCCACGGCTGGGTACGTCGCTAATAGCGTCGTTGGGACCATCCGGTAATGGAGGACTAAACATGCTTTTACCAGAGTTTTCACACGATTTTATTGTTTCATTTACTGCAAGCATTTCGGCAACAAAAGCAACATGTTAGTTGTGAAAAATTGGAGTACTTCGTAGCACCTTAGCTGCTCGAACATGTTTTCACCGTCTACATGTACTAGTAGTAGTTTACACCCGTCAGCAATGAAGCTGCTCGACGTCCGTTCGGTTTCCATTTCTGCTATCACAGCACTCCAGACGCGAAGACTAAGCATCGCGTAGAGTCGTCCACTGACTCGTTCCAAATCCTTGGCCATAGTCACGATGTTACTTTAGCAGCATTTGGCAGCCACACTTTGCATGTTGTGGGTGGTGTGAACGATCTTCAACACTCCAACACAAGGTTTCGGGATTGACCAAAGTTACGACTTCAAGAGGTATCAAGCTGGGATGGATATCCATTGGATCGTGTGACTGGCTATCGATCTTGGGTCTCCTGCAGTTGTCGATTAAGACTCTCTTGGGAGTGATGGCACTCACCGAAACTGATAATTCGTATATTTATTGAGATATCGGGCTTGACTACAGCGCGGGAACCCGCACCCGATACTCCCATACGAGCTCGACGCAATAGGACTAACAGCGAAGAAGTACTGAGGCGATCCTACTTGGTCGAGAGGCCGCTCAAATACTCTTCCAACTCCTCAAAATCATCCGCCCCAAAATTCATAACGTCGTCGGTGTCGTCTCCGGCCTTCGGAGACAGGCCCTCGAGACCCTTGAGCTCTGCGTCGAGCAATTCCATTTGGGGGTCGATCTTGCCGTCGGGAAGGCTCGCCAGGTCGCTAGAAAAGGATTGAAGACCCAGCTCCTTCTCCAAGTTCTTCATCTCGTCGAACTCTATCGACAGCTCTGTAGACTCGTCCTTGCCACTTGCAGACGTAGTCGCGTCATCACCCTTTTCCTCCCCAGCGTCCTCGGCAGCCTTGGCCAGTGCGCTACTCGTCAAAGACTCGAGCTCGCTCATGAGTTCTTTGTCTTTCTCCTCATTCCAACTTCCCTTGCGGTTAACCTTCTCCTTTGCGCCGACAGCATCTTCATCTGTACCGCTAATGCTGAACGAGTTTTGCTTCTGCGCAACCTGTGCCTTTTTCGCTGCCTCGGCTTCAGCCTCAGCGTTAGCCTTAGCTTCAGCCTCGGCGGCGGCCGCCGCAGCAGCTGCAGCGGCGGCCTTAGCTTCCGCCTCCGCTTTCTTCTTCTTGAGATGTTCCTCGCGTTGCTTTTGCAGCCGTTTCTTCCTATCCTCAATGTCCTGCCAGAATGCTTCATCTCGGTGAAGCATGTCTTCATACGCCTGACGGTCTTCTTCATTCAATGAGACACCCTCGCTTTTGGGAGTGCTGACAGCTTCACCTGCAATAAAAACGGCGGCTTGAGAAATACAGAACATCCAATGGGCCAACATAGGCATCCACACAGCACTTACAACTCGCGTCCGCAGTTGCAGTTTTTCCTTCAGTTTCAACGTCCGCAAAGATTAAATCGACAAAGAAGTCTTGGTCGAAACGGGGATCACTGCAAGCACCATCCAGCTGCGCCTTGGTCAACCTGCGTTGCATGAAACGTAGTCAGTTAGATCAAACACCACAATGGCTTGGCAGCTAGAAGAGAAGTTGAGCGGTAAATCGTGAAAACGCACCTTAAAATGCCCTGTGGGATGTAACCCGTGTGGAAAGCGCCACGGAACATCGACACGCGTTCACCAGCGTCCGTTAGGTGACGGCAGCGGATCAAAATGTCTCCCTGCAGCATGCAGTTCACGTTGAATGACACGGAGCCGTCGCCCGTGCTAGCCCACTGGATGCCGTGACCATCCTCCATATCCTGCCACGTTGTAGTAAAGACAAGCTTTCCTCCCTTGAAAATCTGCAGATACGGGCAGCAGCCTTCCTCGATCGTCTCAACCATGTCCTCCTCCTCCGTCTCCTCTCCAGCTGTAGCAGCAGCAGAGGTCAGTGCCTCGCCTTCCACCCCAACCGTTTCGGATCCATCATCCGTAGATGAGTCCTTCTTCGCCGACTCCAGCACTCTCCGCTCTCCGAACACAGGGATCGTGTTAATGATCACCCGACGCAGCAACAGCGGCGACGACCGCGGCTTCACGCCCTCCATCACGTTGTTAAAATACTGAATGTATCTGCACAGCAACAACAACAACAATAACAGCAATTCCTCATAAACCACACCACACAAAAACACTCAAAAAGCACTTTCAACACTCCGCACCTGCGCTGCGACGGGATCGTGAGCTTCTCCACCGACGTTTGCCGCTGTTCCGCGACAAACTCGAGGCTCTCCATCGCATTCGGGAACTGCCCCACCCACGCCAAGTAGCAGGCGATCACCGTGCCCGTGCGTCCTTTGCCCGTCAGACAATGCACCGCCGCGAGGTTCTTCTCGTCCGCCTGCAGCCAGCTCTCGATGGACGAGCAGATCTTGAACGTCAGGCCCAGCGGCGGCGCCGGGTGGCCGGGGAAGTTGAACTCCAGCACCTGGTTGTCAAAGTACGCGTAGTCGTACGTCTCCTCGCTCAGGTTCCAGATCATGTAGTGGCCGCCGTGCTTCCCGTTCAGATACATGGCCACCAGGTCGATGGGGTTGTCCTTGAGGAGCGTGCGGTTCGTGCCCAGGTTCATGTTGGGGAAGCCCATGGCCACAATGCTGTCCGTGACGTACGACAGGTTGAGCAGCTCCAGGTTCACCTCGCCCGTGGACCGGTCCAGCGCGTAGCTGAGGCGGCGCTGCAGCGCGTCCATGTCGGCGGCGTCCAGCGCCTTGCGCGCCTTGACGGCGCCCTCCTTGGCCGCCGTGGCCGCCACCACCTTGGCCTTCTGCATGAAGCCCATCATACTGGAGGCGGCCGCGGACATGGATTCCGAGTTGAAGCGCTCGGTCAAGGTTGCCTTTAGGGTTGCGGGTTGGTGATCATCACTCTTGCTCTCCTCGCCGAAGAGCGCGGGCGGTGGCGGGCTCGGCGCCGCCTTGGCGTCGGGTTCCTGCGCTGGGGACGGCGACCCGGCAGTGTCGGCGTCTGAGGAGGGAGAACCAATCTTGGCGTCGTGGGCGCCCGCGCCAGTGTACGCCTCCAGCCGCGTGGCCGCCGCGGGGAAGCGCTCCGACAGCTTCTTGAACATGGCCACAAGCTTATTTGGCTTCTCTGACGCAAGAAAACGAGGTATGAGTATAGTGACGGACGGGATAAGGACACTGTGATGGATCGTTTTTGACGGCCTGGGTATAACGGCGTCAAGCGTTAAGGACATGATATAGTACTACCGCGCTCATGATATCATTGGTTTACCTACATAATTTGTAAAAGTGTCTTATGATATCGGCTATGCGGTAGCAGTCAGCATCTCGCCGCCACACATGCCATTTTTAATTTCGAAGCCATTTCAACGCGAGCAGCTCCGATCACGTACTTGGCTGCAGCAACAACAATGGCCGAGCAGCAATTCCTGTGGCGCGTGGACCGCGACGCGACGCGCGGACGACTGCTCTGCACTGCGCGCGACGTGAAGGCGGGCGAGAGCGTGCTGCGCGACCGCGCGTACGGCAACGTGGTGCTGTCCGCCAACCGTACGGCGCTCTGCGCTGTGTGCCTGCGCGCTGCGGACGCCGACATTTGCTGCGACGACTGCTCCAAGGTGTTTTTCTGCAGCGAGGAGTGCCAGGAGAAGCTGCACGACGTGCACGAGAAGGAGTGCGAGGCGCTGGAGGAGGTGGACCTGGCGGCGTCCAAGACGAGCACGGATGTGGACCTCCTGCGGCTCTTGATCCGGATCCTGGCCTCGCGCTCACAGGACGCGGCGGACGGCAAGCTGCACGCAGACGAGGAGGGGGCTGTGAGGGGTAGCTACGCCAATGTGAAGGACCTGGTGCACGTGCTGGACAAGGAAGGAGGGCCGTGGGCGGACCACGTGCGCGCGGGCGCCAAGAAGATCCTGGAAGACTTGCCGGACGAGTGCCACTTGCCGGTGGAGGAGATTCTCGTCATTGCCGCGCAGATTAACGAGAACGCGTACTCACTGGATGCTTTGGATGAGAAGCACTTGGTGGCGGCAGTGGGGCTCTTCCCTATCTGCGGACTGGTCAACCACAGCTGCCAACCGAACTGCACCTGGTCGAATGCAGGAGACAGCATAATGGAAATTCGCGCGCTGCGGGATATGAAGGAGGGCGAGGAGATAACGCTGAGCTACATTGACATCGACAAGGAACGCAATGAGCGTCGGAAGGAGCTGCGCGACACGAAGCACTTTGATTGCCGGTGTGAGCGATGCTCGACGCCGTTGAGTGGGTCGGTCGATAGGTACTTGGAAGGCTTCCGTTGCCCGGGCTGCTCTGTCAAGGCTCTGGAGGAGAAAGATTGCTTGCTCGCTCAGGTGGAAGACAAGCTCGTGTGCCCGGACTGTCAGCTAGACGTATCGGTAGCTGCAGTAGCTTCGGCAGTCCTCACGGCGAGAACAAAAGTGGCCAAGGCAAAACAGAGCCTCAACCAATTCAAGTACGCGGACGTCGTAACCCTGCTCACGGGTCTTACAAAGGGCGTTGAAGTGCGTGGCCAGGTGATTCCTTTCCACCGTAGTCACGGCGTAGCCATTGCAGTGGCGCGGCTGCTATCTGACGCCCACATCAAACTGGGCAATGTTGTCCGAGCTTATGCACTTCGCCAGCAGCTCCTGAAAGCTCTCCAGCTTGTGTCCAGGCGCAACCACCTGCCACTCGCGCTTGCCCATTTCGACTACGCGGAGGCACTGCGCCGCATGCTGATGCACCCGACGACCCCGGTTCCTGAGAACCTAGACCGCGACGACCTGCAACAAGAAATGCGTGGTTCGTACCAAGCCTTCAGCGACATCTGTGCCGTTTGTCTCGGCAACCCCCATCCATTGCGCCACCGTGCGCTTGCTGCTCTGAAATTCTGAGCACTTATCTAACGCTTTACTTTGATTCACCTAGAAACCTGTCCTGAGCCAGACGAAGCATCCGGAACAGGCTGGAGCTCGACTACTCCACGTCGACTTGGCCACGAAGCTCTTCATGAGCCAGACTTGACGAATAGAGAGGTGATAGATCATTGTGTAAGTGTAGCGACAATGTCGACATCATGGGAAACCGTGTTGTGCTGTACTTTCAGCTTACGGGTTATCATCAGTCCCTCGCTCCTTATTCAAACGAGTCTTTGCGCCGGCGAAGGTTTTCCAGGACGCTGATGGGGTCTGTTCCGCCGACAGCATTGCGGATAGTCTCGTTGTGCACACGCAAGAACGGGTTGTACAGCATCTCTTCACGCAGCGAGGATGGCACACTGGGCAGGTTCTTCGCTCGGCGAATGCGGACGGCCGCAATCTTGTCGCGCAGTGCCTGGTTGGACGGGTCGACACTGAGCGCGAAGCGGAGATTCGACATGGTGTACTCGTGGCCGCAGTACACCTTCGTGTCCTTCGGTAAAGTGAGAATCACCTCGTATAGCGCCCTGTACATATCCTCAGCGGTGCCTTCGAAGAAGCGTCCGCAGCCTCCAACAAACAGCGTGTCGCCAGGGAACAGCAGCGGCGGCGTCTCGACGTCACCCGTGACGACATACGCCACGTGCGCCTTCGTGTGGCACGACACATTGAGCACCTTCACTTTCGCCGCACCAAGCTTGAATTTCTCGCCGCCGTTCACCGGGCGGTTCCTCCCCGGGATGAGCTCGTGCTCCGGCCCGGCGATCATCGCGTCCGGATACTTTTTCGCGATCTCTGCGTTGCCACCAGCGTGGTCCCTGCAGAAGGCACCACCAACAGCAACAGTTAAGCACCCTCCCCCCACCAGTGGACCCACTAGTAACGTCCCCAACAGGACGTACGCGTGCTTGTGAGTGGTGAGGATGCCGAGGAACTCGCGCTTCCGCGTGACCTCCTCCTCCTTCAACACCGGCAGGATCTTGCTGGGCTCGGCCGGGTCCACTGCGAACATGGTGCGGTTGGCCTCGTCCACCACCACGTACCCTGCAGTAGTACATCCCAGCCACGTCTATTAGCTCCCTAGTGCTCCTTGCATTGCCAACTGCAGCCTTGTAGCCACCATAGTTGTCTTCCAGCATGGGCACCACGCGGACGCGCAGACTGGGGTCGTTGAGATACTTTCTCTTCGGCTTCGCGACCTCTGAGGCCGCTTGACTCGACGCGCACCGCCACGGAGACTTCCGCAGCGTCGTAGACGACACTAAAGGCGCAGGACGGCGCAACTGGCGCAGCAGCATCGCCATCGCCCAGCTCTAACTTGACAAGACGCGCCCGCCCACAAACGGCACAACCCCACATAATCGGTGTTTGTGGAAAAGTACACCGGTCCCATACCGGTATTATTTCCGATGCTGCCACTTTTGCCACAAACGAAGGAAGGGAGCCAAAAGCGCATCCGCGGCCCCCATGGAGAGCTTCGGCGCGGAGCTCAAGGAGACGCCGTACCCGCTGGTCGCGGCGCTGGGCTCGCGCGAGCTGCAAGCCAAAGTGCTGCCGCTGGTGCGCGCGGCCAACGAGGAGTTCGTGCCCAAGCTGCACCTGGCGTCGCTGCCGCGCGAGCACCGCTTCCCCGCGAAGAAGGAGCTGCGCGAGAAGCACGGGACGTTCCCCAACCAGACGCAGCGCGACTTCGAGGGCTACCGCACGCAGGGCGTGCTCAAGGCCAGATGGCTCAAGAAGCACCACGAGCTGCTGCCGGCCGTCGTGCTGCTCTTCGACGAGTTCGACCCGCGCTGGGGCCCGCAGGACTGGCAGCAGCGGGAGACGGCGCTCCGGGAGGAAGTCGAGAAGCTCAAACGCACCTTGTCAGGTGCGTTCTATATGCTGCTAAAGCTTTTTTCTTTCTGTTATTGTTATTGGTGACAAGGGAGTGAGAACGGATTGGTGGTTCTGTTTGTGGCTTTTGCGCAGCTAGAGAGTGTCGCGTGATGCTCATCCTGATGCAGCAAGTGGACGACGCCGGGGTGGCACCCATGAACACGACGGAGGAGAGGCTGGCCAACTTGAGGAGGAGGCTGGACACTGACGCCAAGGGGCTGGTGCTCCTGAGGTCCAGGGACCTCGTGCGCGGATCCGCGGTGCTGGCCAAGCTGGAGTCGTCGGTGCGCAACATGGCGCTCGAGTACTACAAGGCCCAGTCCAAGCGCGTGAAGCGGTACAAGAAGGCTCTGGCCAAGACGCCAGGGTTTCAGGCGCTGCACGCGAGGCTGAGCTTCAAGATCGCGCATTACTACGAGTTTCGACGCTACACGACCAAGGTGCTGCAGCACTATGAAGCGTCGTATCGGGCGATTATCGCGCTGCCGCTGAGTGAGAATGAGTCCGTTGATGGCATCGCCTACACGCAGGTCATGACGATAGCGGAATCCGTGAACTTTAAGCTGTGCTACCACTTGATTTTCTCGTCCAGCAATATCAAGGGTGCGGTAGATCAACTGCAACGCCACATGGGCGTATACGCGCGCGCTATTATCGTAGCAGATCGGGCTTACGAACACTGGGAGTGGGTTTCTCGGCAGTACCATGTCTTCGCGCAGTTGCTGGCGGAAGCTACATCCATTCGAGGCTCTCTTCCAAGCACTGGCTTGGACTCGAACGTATATAAGGAGCCGTATTTATATTACTCCATTGCAGCAAAGTACGCTATGTTCCGGAGGAAGGCGGCTGCAAAGCTTGGACTCACGGCCGCTACTACCGTGCCCACAGCCACTCCTAATGGCGAGACGATATCGGGTCGCGATTTTGTGGTCGTTCCTTCGGTTTTCGTCGGCGGTGATCCGGTAGTATCGGCAGCGAATGCGGCAGCACAAGACCCGTCAGTAGCAGAGCTCGTGAAGTATCGTCATGCGATGGAGAGGACTGTGCCCCACGCCAAACGGTCCATTGTTCTCTTGGAGCATGCAATCCAGCATTTAACGATATATGTTGCTGACCACAATGCTCCGCGCAGTCGGATGAAAAGCCGGCTGCTGGTTCATTTGGGCACAGAAAGACTGGTGTCCGGTGAATATGAGCGTTCGCGTGCCGAGTTACAAAAGGCAAAAGCGACGTTTGCAATTGAGAACTGCTGGGCTCAAACTGCTCAGATTTTAAAGCAACTGCTTATCTGCACCTTCCGCCAGGGAGATACTGCGGCCTACCTGGACTATTCGCTACAGTTGTTGTCTCCTGTTGTGGAAGAATTTGTGTCTCCTAAGGAGCGTGGCCGTATCCAGGACTCGTTTTTATCAGCGTGGAGGAACCCGGCGGCACTGGGGGCGCCATTTACTGAAAACTCGGCTCTTGGAAATGGTCATGAATTGGCGCTCGATCGATCACGCCCAGTGTTCGCAGTAACAGCGCAATTTGATCGTGCTTCTGCTTGTGTGAAGGAAGACGTAACTCTCGAACTGGAATTGCGGTCACATTTCCCGTCCCCGCAAGTGATGTCGAAGATAGAGTTGGTGTTTAACGACGAGCGCTACCGCACCGTGATCTATCATCAGGCTGACATAGAGTCTGGATTTCTTACTTCTGTCGATGGAAAGTTTTTCGCTTCGCTGGAATTTACTCACAAGGTGATTAAAGAGCTCCAAGTCCCATTGCGTGTCCTGGATGGTCGGCAAATGTTATCGATTCAGGAAGTGCGATTCTACTTGGACGGAGGCCACAGCACACAGGCTAATAGTGTCGATGCAGAAGGTGCGCCTCCAGAAAAAGAGTTCTTGATTTTCAGCCTCCTAGTTGAGCGCGCGTCAGTAGAGCAACGGGAAACGCCACAACCATATCTTGTCAATGGACGCGTGCCAGCCATGGGCAATGGCTCTGCTTCCCCAAGTTTCTCGAGAAGAAAGTCGATGTTCTCGCTCGTTGAGGGCCCGCGGCCTGGCCACGCCGACACAACCGAACCGATTCAAGAGAATGGCACCGCACATCTCCGGGGTTCATCGCTAATGATTTTGCAGCCTCGTGCGAAGGCCACACTATCTATGCTGTCGCGTGAGCCGCTTTTGACTGGAGACTACCGCGAACTTGCGTTCAAGTTGTCTGCAAATGAAGATACGCTGGAGAACGTTACATTCCAAGTTGCGTGCGAGCCTCCACCATCATCCGTATCGCCTGACGATGCGTTCTTTTTCACTGAGCAGTCAGGCGTGTTAACACCAGTGACATTGGACACAAACCTGCAACCTCGGGACCTTGTCTCGCTCCCCAACAAGGACCCAGAAACCGAGGAAACGTTGCGGGTGATAGTTCGTTCGGCGAGAGCAACTCCAGTGACGCTTGTTGTGTCAGTCGCGTACTCCACGAAGGCTGGGGTGGCTGTGGGTTTCGACGAACGGTTTGAGCTGGTTTGTCACGATCCGTTTGACATTCAAGGGGGGCTAATTCACGACTTCCTCAGCGGAGGTGGCATATCTGGTGCCGCCCTAATGCCGAAGGGCTCGTACGGCTGCGTGGGCAATTCGGTGAGTTTCCAAGGTAGCGTCACGTGCACATCAAGAGAGCCCCTGCGTGTGCTCGCGCTGGAATTTGAACCTCGTGAGACGAATTTGGTCGACGACTTTGCTGTCTCGGGCTTTGGGTCGATATCTCCTGATCGCAGCAGCCGTGATGACGTGTGTGCGATCTTCATCGACGGTGATTCTCGCTGTTTCTGCCTGCGGTTAGTTCCGAAGGTGGCGGCTACCTTTGTCACACTAGGCCGTGTGAAGGTGGTTTGGAGGCGCGAGTCGTCGACGCTGAGTAGCGCCCCCGACAGCTCACGCAACGATGTCGTGAGCTCGTGGTTGGAGATTCCAATGGTTTCGTTCGTGGACGCCCCGCTCACGTTCAGCGTGGAGACGCCGCCGTTTGGCGTCGAGGGCGTGGTCGTCTCCATGGACGTCCGGGTGCGCAACAACGAGGCTGTCGTCCACAGCCTGCGCGTCAAGCCGGTGGACGCAGAGGGGGCGTTCTTCATCTCGGGGCGTACGAATACCACGGAGGACTTGCTCCCTTTCGACGAGCAAGTGTTCCGGTGGGGTTTGGTGCCAACGAAGACAGGTATGTTGCTTGTTGTATGCTGCAACGTGTCGTTTTGCTTTATTGCCGGGAAACTAACTGCTGCGTTCGGGCCTTCTGTGTCTACTATAGGCTACCTGCGCCTGCCGCGCTTAGAGATCGTGTCGCTGACGTACAACCTCCCGTTCACCAGTCCGGACGAGCGCCAGGAGCTGTTCGTGCTGCCCTGGGAGTGCCCCGACTGGGAGCCCGCCCCGTGACAGGGCGCTGCTGCGGCGGTCGACTAGTCGCCGTCGAGTTTGCGTGCGTGTGATAGACTTGATGGAGCGCTGCTCGGTTTCAGCCGACAACTTGAACACGACAAATGGCTTCCCAAAACTTGGCGCAGTGTCTTGAAATCGAATAACCCTCGAGTCTTGACGACCGAGTTCGCGATGAATTCCATCGCTTCGGAACTGCAATAACTTCTAATCCGTGGAACATGCATGATTTCCGAGTGTGCTGAAAGATCACCGTCGAACGCACGGTACAGGGTTCTGAAATTTTCGCTCCCATCTCGCGATGCGACGAACGTCCATTATTGGCGTTGGGGAGCTCTTGCCAGCAGACGAGGAAGTCCGCGAGAGAGACCGAGGCGAGTGCTGCGTGACGCGGGGCGACTTCGAGCCCCTCGCTGCCCTGCCGCGCCGCCCTCCAGACGGAGACGCATGAGTCTGTGGTGTCGCTGCCTGTCGCGACGCCGCGGCGACCTGCAGAGACGCATGCTCTTCCAGGAGCAGTTCGAGCGCATCAAGGCCGTGTACCCGGGCACCAGCTACGTCTGTCTCCTGGATGGCGACAGCGGAGACATGATGTGCGTCAACCGGACCCGTTGAACTCAAAGAGGTAATAAAGACTGACAGGAATGTTGCCCCGATCGATTGCCCGTTGCTGCAGAGCGCAATCGGAGACGGCGGAGGTGAACACGGACGAGTTCACGCGCACCATTATCAACCTCAAGGACGCCGCGCTGCAGTTCGGTGCGTAGTGTGGAAGGGGGTTTCGACAGGTGACGGTTAGGCGCGACGACTGATGAGAGTAATGCTATGTGTGTGTGTGGCGGTGGTGACTGCAGCGGCGACGCTCAACCAGATTGACCCGCAGGTGGTGCACGTCAGAGGCGCGCAGGGCATGTTCTCCTGCTACGGCTCTGCTCACATGGTGCGTCGGCGGCGCCGTAGTAGTTTGATGCTTGGAGAGTCAAACTGATGCAGTTATTATTCTGGTGCTTGCAGATTCTGGCCTTCTATAGCGAGATGCCTGGCGTGGACTTGGAGCTGTTCGACTGCTTCGAAGCCGACAAGAACATTGAGCCGATTACAGGGGAGCTGCATCGAATTTTGGACGCCAGCCAGGGAGGCAAACGACGGTATCGGGCGTAGCATCTACGAAGGCGCCCACAGACCGAAGCCCTTCTTCCAGCCGCCATCGACTCGGACAGCTAGTTGCCGCCATACCGGTGCAGGCAGAAGCACGACGCTGGACGCGTATCAAGCGCTCTTATCCGGTGCTTACGGAGGTGACACACGCAAAATCTCTCCCACCAGTCACATGGACGAACGCTTCTCGACTCGGTGGGGGATACAGGAAAAAGACAAAACCAAAATGAATATATTTAAGTGGGGAGCACGAGAGCGCACGTTGCTGTCTGCTCTCGGTAGCCCCCCGTGGTTCCATGCCAACTCGCCGCGTTTTGCAGACTGCAATCGGTCCGGGAACCTCGTCGCCGCGTGACTTAAAATCGCTCGTTCATTCTACTAGCTACATTGCGCATCTTGTTGTACACCTTGCCGGGCGGCGCGCCCATGATGAGCGAGCAGAGCGCGTCCCGCGCGAGCTTGATGTTGGCGAACGAGCCGAGGATGTGGATCTTCTGGTCGGCCAGCACGATGCGCGTGCGGGTGGCGTTCTCCACGGCGTACTTGGTCTTACCGTCCTGCCCGGCCACGCGGCCGATGGCGCGGCTCAGGTGGTCGCCCTTGAGCATCTTGACGTCGTTCACCTCGAACGTGTCGATGAACAGGTCCTCGAGCCGCAGCAGCGCCACGGCGTCCTGCACCTCGAAGCCCATCATGTAGGCCTGCACGAAGTCGGCGGCCTTCTGCAGCGCGCCGGCGTCCGTCGTGTGCGGTGAGTTCTTGAGCTCGATGCAGCGCGTCTTGGTGTTCATGCGGATCTGCAGCTTCAGGTGCTCCACGATGGGCTTCATAATGTTGGGCCAGTCGTTCTTAAGCGGGGTGTAGCGGTGCGCCGGCACGCGCACGCGGCGGAAGTCGTTCTTGCCGCCGGACTGCTGCTGCGCGCTGAGCGCCGGGAAGGTGGGGCGCACCACGCCCGCGACCTCCTCGGTCTCCACGTCCATGTGCTCGGCGGAATTCTGCGCCTGCTGCGCGATCGCCTGCGCGTTGATCACCAAGTCCTGGCCGGCCATCGAGTCCACCTCCATGATTGCTACGCGTGTCTGTCTATCTGTACGGGGGGCCACCGAGAGCAGGAAGCTGATGTGATGCCCATGATGGCCAGCAGCTCCGGAAAACGACTGGAGTCGGCAACAGGAACCATTTGATTGGACGAAAACGGAGCGAAATACCACTGTCGCAATTTCGGCCAATTAAATCGTGTGTAGACGAGTATGGCTACATCTTTGCTTCAATGACACTTCTTATTGATTCTTGAGCTCGCGCTTGGCGCGGAAGAAGAAGAAAATACCGAGCGGGGGCGTCCAGCCACCGAGCCACAGCGCGAGAGTCCACAGCGGCCTGTGAGCATATTTGCAAATAACTGTTAGCACTTCTGCACGAAGGAGCTCCTAAAAAAAAAGGCAAGTTGGCGACCGACTTGCCTGTACAGAATCCAATTGAGCCCGACCACCGAAAACGTAAGCGCGACGCTCAAGCTGCTCGCCAGCAAATGCTGCTGGATACCGGCTAGAAGTGGACCAAACCGCTCGATCAGCGGTCGGCGCAGGACAAGAAAGCCCATGAAGCCCAGCACGGCCGCGAAAAGCCTAAAGAAGCGGTTCTTGCGCACCTACACAGCAGAAAGAAAACAGAACGAGTAAGGATCTATTCGATCCCGATGCTGAGCTAGTCGCTTACCTCTGCATGCGTCTTCTTGTCGAAAAGTTCGTCCGAACTCATTATCCCGTCCTCCAACAGAAAAAGCGATTCGCCAGCGGAAGTCTGAAACGGCGTCAACTCATTTCCTTTCTGCTTCGCACACACCGTCACTGGGTAGTTGGGCGTCACTTCATAGCACACACGCTGGTCTCCAAGCATCGGGTCCCTCATCTCATTCCTCAGGTAGAAAAAGTCTTCCTCCACCGTTACATTAGCGAGCGCACTCCCGACTTCCCATCCTGCTCCTTGTCGTTGATCCAGCAAGTTCGCCATCACCCGGCGACTAGCAGCATCCAAACGCACAGCGTCTCTGCGTTGAGTCTGATCCACCAGCTCGTCGGGCAGCGAGAATTCCCCCACCACTAGGTCCTTCGCGTTGACCACCAGCGACTTGTGCATCCAAGCTTGCGACGGCGGGTTCCGATAGCTGATGTCGTTGAACGCGCTACTATCGATCTCCTCCTCTCTCCACCGCAAGTCATACATGTAGATGCGCTCCCGGTCGTCGTCAAAGCGCCGGTTCTCGTCCTCGGGCGTGCTGCTCGTCGAGGTGTGAGACGTCTCCACCCACTGCAGCATCTCCACATGGCGGTGCAGCCTCACGCCCTTCGCCGCGATGCCGAACGTCGGGTCCAGCACGAACGGACTTTGCCGCAGTTGCAGCTCGTCCCCTTCACGTTTCTCCAAGTGGTGATCGCCCCCCGAAGCTGCGGTGGTGATCAGGCCCGAGAAATGAATCAGTTGGCCCTCGGTACTCGCCGAAACTTGCGGCTTCGGCAGCGAAACCAGCGCGGATCGACCCTCCTCGAAGCTCCGGACGCTGCGTACAAGGGCTGACTCGAACACGCACGTCGTCGCCACGGACGCCAGCAGCAGCAAGCCCCCGATCGTCACCTCCTTCTGCCCCATCAGCATTTTGCCGCACCGGAATCAGAACTGGAACAGCTCCGATTGATTGAAATGTGAGCTATTTTCGCCGAATCACATTCTGTCACAGTGGCAACAATTCAAATACCGGTACGCTTAAGCAAGGCATGGGGCGGCCGGGCGGCGGCTACGCGAAGCCGTGTAAGTTCTTCCTGCAGGGCACGTGCCGCAACGGCAACAACTGCCGCTTCTCGCACGAGGCCTTCGGCAATGGCAACGGCAGCCGCAACAACGGCGGATTCGGCTCGCAGTCGCAGGCGCAGTCTCCGTTCGGGAACAATGGCACCAACAGTTCGTCGAGTTCTAGCACGCAGAGCGCGACGATGACCGAGTCCGGGCGCGCGCTGGCCATCGAGGAGCTCAAGCACCCGCCCATCTGGCCGCTCTCCGGCTTCGCGGTCTCCAAAGGCGTACGTGTTTGCTACTAGATTCATTATTTAAAGTGGAGAGGTCGACTAAACCTTGGGACTTCCATTGGTTTGTAAGCTGTCGAGTGTTGTGGCGGGCGATGTGAGCCCGGAAGAAGCCCGGTGGGAAGCTTACCAAGAATTGAAGACGTCCGGCAGCTGCAGCCAGTCGACGCAGAAGCTGCAGGCGCTGGCGGCCGAGCAGCAGAACCAGCGGCAGCGCGTCGTGTCGCTGCTGGAGAACCACCAATCGGCGCAGAAGCTGTTCGCTGGCGAGCCACTGCCTGGAGCAGGAGGTTTCGGCGCACAGAGTGGTGCGGCGAACCCATTTGGAGGAGGTGCGGCTGCAAGTCCTTTCGGAGCGGGGGTGCCAGCAGCTTCGCCGTTTGGTGGAGGTGCGGCTGCTGCTCCGGCGGTGAGTCCGTTTGGAGGGGCTGCTGCTAGCCCGTTTGCCGGAGGTGGCTCGGCGACAGCGTTTGGTTCACCCTCATCCTTGGGCGCAGGAGGAAGTTCGGCTTTCGGAGGTGGTGCGGCGGCCAACCCATTTGGAGGAGGCGCTGCAGCGCCTGCGCCGTCCCCGTTCGGCAAATCGGCGACGCCAACAGCGAGTCCGTTTGGTGCACCCGCTACTGCTGCTTTTGGAGGAGGCGCTGTGGCACCGTCTTCGTCTCCATTTGGTGGGGGTGCCTCGCCGTTTGGGGGCGGGGCTGCGAGTTTTACCACTGCTTTCGGGGGTGGTAGCAGTGGAGCAGGATTTGGAGGATTCGGTGGAGGAGGGGCCAAACCAGCAGCCTCGCCGTTCGGTGGCAGTGCAGCGGCGCCGGCATCGTCACCGTTTGGCGGTGGTGCAGCAGCTACGCCCGCGCCATCACCATTTGGAGCGCCGTCAAGCTCTCCCTTTGGTGGTTCGTCGGGGACGACACCAGCTATTGCCAACCCTTTCGGCGGTGCCACATCAACAACCAATGCTACAGCCAGCACTTTCGGCGGGTCTTCTTCGTCTGGCTTCGGTACGTCCTCCGGTGGCACTACAGGAGCCGCTAACCCATTTGGCACGCCCGCTCCATCCAGCACTACCACCGCGTCTCCGTTCGGAGCACCCGCGGCACCGTCCAGCAGTCCTTTCGGTGCACCAGCGGCATCGACAAGCACCACCAGTGCGTTTGGTGGATTTGCAAAACCGGCAGAGAGTACTTTGTCAGCAGGTTCTGCGTTTGGAGCACCTGCCACTTCGACTACAAGTGCACCGCCGCCGCCGCCTCCTGCTCCGAAAATCAGTGGACCCCCGCCTGATGCTCGCGACGACGCATGGAACGCGGAGCAATTCCAACAAGTGGAATTCACCTTGGGTTTGGTGCCCACCGTTCCGCCTCTGCCACAGTTCTGCTAGTACAGACCACAGCAATTGCTGCAACTGGTGCACAATGAACACAATACTGAGTAGCGGCGTGTTTTCACTTTAGAGCGCAGGGGTAATCTATATAAATAAGGACGGAAGATGCCCTGCACGCAACGACGAGCGATTAAAACCCGTCCAGGCCACGGAATGAGCCTGCGACGCGTGCCTTCTTCTTGACCACTTGGCCCACGCCCGCATCCACGAAGTTCTTGGCGCGCAGAGCGCGAAGCGACACGTCGGCCGTGTTGCCATGAGCACTGTTGAGCTGCAATAGCAGACGGTAGACTGCACTCTTCTGAGCCACTGTCGCTCGCCCCACCAACCTCGGACTCTCCGCGTACAGGAACAGCGGCTGCGTGGTTGGCACCGCTGAGCGGGAACTGCAGTTAAACCGCTGCAGCAGCTCAAACGGCATCGCCTTCCCGTCCTTAAACTTCGACATGAGTGTTGCAGTCGGGGTCGTCATAAAGAATCCCAGCAGCAGACCGTCATGTTGCATGACGAACATGAAGCGGCACTCGAAGACACTGTCCGCAAGTGCCACCGCGTCGGCGCACTTGCTGCGGACGCGGGACGCATTCGAGCGAGCTGCGGAGCTGAGTGCCATGGCCCACTGCTGACACGTGGAGCTGTTCCAGAGCTCGATGTTGACGTCCACCTCACGGCCGAAGAAGGACGTGACTCGAGAGAAGCCGACTGTCTTGCTTGAGCTCGAGGACCCCGCGTCTTGGGGCTCCAGCGGGTGCGCGGCAATGGGCGACGAGGTCATCGCGTTCCTGTCGCGCGTTTCCAGCGGCGGGCGGCAGATGAGCTGCTGCAGCACGTAGAATTCGACGCGCGCCGAGACCTCCTTGCACAGCAGCGCCGCCTTGTAGATCAAGCTCTGGGTCATCATACTGCGCGGCATGTAGTCGAAGAAGAGGAACTGCAGCGGGCCGAAGTGGAAGCCGAAGGCCAGTAGCGCGCACACGAAGTACATGACCATGATGAGCAGCGACAGCGTGTAGTACGCCGTGCCGTGGAACGCGTAGTCGATCTGCAGCAGTAGCAGGCGCGCGCACACACACACAAAGAATCCGTTAGCACTCTCTCCCTCTCTCTCTCTCCAGCGCCGCAACCGCAGCTTATCGTACGCACTAGTCGGATCTTGAGCCAGCAGTAGAAGAAGCCGATCCACATGCGCTGCGATGGCGACAGGAAGGACACGCGACAGCCGCGCAGGCAGTGCTGCGCGATTCGGTAGCCCACGAAGGTGGCCAGCGGCTCGGCCACCACGAAGTAGGCCGAGAAGAGCCGCAGGTCCAGCTCCATGGGGCGCGCCGAGGCGTCGGGCGGCCCGTACGAGTGCGGCCAGGCGCCGACGTCCAGTCCTGCGGGCCCGGAGAAGCCGAAGCCCAGGCCGCGGCGGTAGATGGGCATGGCGCGGGTCTGCCTTAATAATCTGGTGCCAGGCGCCTGCTCTTCAGCTGCGAAGTTGCGAACTGTTAGAGGATCCGTTAAAGGCTCGGGAGCGGCGCCGTGGACACGTACCGTCGCTCGCTGCTTTGTATCCTGGGCTGGATCCGCTGTGCTTGGCGCCTGGCTCCGTTTCGCCAAGTTTCCGACTGCGACGTCGAGTTGAGGGTGTCGGCTGCTGGTTGTCCTGTAGCGGGCTAGGTGTATCTGAGCTGCCATTAAGTCCGGAAAAAGGCCTTTTTCGGCCGACGCTGATTGGACGTTAAGGGTTACAACCAATCGCAGCCTGCCAACGTTGGATTCAAAAAGACGTGGAGCCCTGATCCTGCGCGCTTGAATGAACCCTGGCGGCAGGCGGGGCGCCTGCGGCCGGACGGCGGCGCGCTTACCACCGCGCGGTCGCTGCTCTGGCCAAGAGCCGGTGGTTAGCACGATGTGCCGCGCACGCGCGGCCGTGTTGTTTGGCGCGCGTGCAGTGTCGATTTTTTTGGTCCGGCCAGGATTTTGTGTTTACGCGAGAGCATGCTTACGACGCTTACGGTACGGCGACACTTCGTGTTTGTATGGGCGGCCGTTTCGCAACGTTCTGATGTGGTCCGGAACAGTCTGAAGCCATCGATAGAAACTGGTTTTGCACCGGTAGCTAAGGCAAATCCGAATTTGAGTTTCGGGGAAGCTGCTGACGGAACGCTAAAAACATTGTGGTTGAGTGGCCGCTACCAGCGCAAAATACGTCAACGAGCTTGCGTGCCTTCATGCCTCGGTGGGTGCTAACTGGAAAGCTCGGCGCCAAAGGTCGAGCTGCAGCGCGATTACTAGCGGAGACTGCATTCACACCGGCCACACACAGACGCAATGCTTCATGAGCGTCGCTACAGAACGACCCAGCATTGTGGATGAATAGATCATTCCACCCACGATTCGTTGGGCCACGAAGTCGCGAAGAACCGACAACGTAAGGTAGATTTCCACTGACGACTGGAGTATTAATTTCAGTTTCTGCGATCGGAATCAACCGCTACCAACTATTGTATGCTCCAAGACTACATGTCTTCGTGGCGCCTATGAAATGAGCTGTTCAGCTGACTTGACTGTGAGTCGCAGATTTTCACCGACGGGCTTGCCGAAAAACATTCGGTACCAAGCCGAGGCTCCATTCCCAACGATTATCTCTTGGTGACCGCAGCACTGCTATCCGTAGGCATTATTGTGGACTTCAGTAACTTCGTTTTTCTTCGCGATGCAAGCCCTGCGATGGACGCTAAAGACTAAACACACAGAACGTGGCAGCCTTGGATTCCCCGTCACCCACAGAGATCGGATCTTGAAGTTTCCCGACTCGGAAGCAATCGCCCTGAGCTGTCGGGCTTCAAGACAACAATACTTAGTATGTAGAATGCCAAGGAGCTCGTGAATATCCAAGAAGCCGATACGTTCTACGCTCCGACCGTCGTCACCGCTACCAAGCGCTGTATCGACCAGATCACTGAGTGGCTCAGGGACTAGCAGGACTCGGTGAGTAGAACCACTCGTCGTCGCCTGAACCGGGTCAGCAATGGGTCCATGTCGTCGCCCGAAAGGGAGGGAATGGACACTGAAGAGGAAGTAGCTCGTTTCTATCTCGACGAGTTCACGGAGCTGTATCTAATGAAGCGAGCAGACTTCATGACGTACAACGGCCTACTGGTGTGATATCCCTGCCGCTCGCCATCTACCCGCCCCACTTCGTCCGCAAGCACTAATAAGTGGCCTCCAAACGATCGATGCCTCGTACATGTTACCGCTTCAACTTGCTATCGAAATTGACCAGCACCCTTTTTAACCAATCGAGTCCTTCGTCGCTTGCCAGTAAAGAACACTTTCGCAATAATGACGGAGTCGGTGCGCTGCGTGGTCTTCGGGCGGCAGGGCGACGCCGCGCTGGCCGAGCTGCTGACCTTCCTGCGCGGCTTCAGCGCTCTATACGGCCCCGGACTGGCGCTGCACAGCGAGACCCGCGCGAGCGCCGCGGAGGTGGCGGCGCTGGCCGCGCAGGAGCTGGAGAAGGACCCGGTCCGAGTGAACGAGCGGCCGTCGGCAGCCTCTGCACCGCCCAATCAGGCGAGCCAGCAGGAGCAGAGCGAGCTGTTCGCGCGCGTGTCCATGGACCAGAAGGAGCTCATCGTGTTCGGCAAGGCGGCGCTCATGCAGTGGATGAAGCAGCAGCTGCTCGAGTCTCGGTACACGGCTGCGGCGCCCGCGCCTGCCGCCCCGGAGGCGCCGCCGCTGCGGCTGTTCGTCAGTGGGGACCGAGCTCAGGTCGGCAAGTCCACGGTGTGTCTGGGGCTGGTGGGCGCGCTGCTGCGCAGCGGCTACGCGGCCAGCGAGGTCGCGTACATCAAACCGGCCACGCAGTGCGAGAAGCCGCAGCTGGTGACCAAGTTCTGTCGCCAGCAGGGCGTCGCGTGCTGCGAGGTGGGGCCGATTCTGTTCTACAAGGGGTTCACGCGCGAGTTCCTGAAGGGCGAGACGGAGACGGCGGCCCAGTTGTTGGAGAGGGCCAAGCAGAAGGTGGAGGAGGTGGGCAGAGGCAAGAAGGTCGTGGTCGTGGATGGCGTCGGATACCCCGCCGTGGGGTCGATTTGCGGGGTCTCGAACGCCCATGTGGCCAAGAAACTGGAGACGCCTGTGGTGCTTGTTGGCAAGAAGGGCGTGGGCGACGCCGTGGACTCGTTCAACCTGAACGCGACGTTCTTTGAGAGCCACGGCGTCAAGGTGCTGGGCAGCATCTTCAACCGCTTGCCGGACGACGGCTTCTACAGTCTAGAGCACTGTCGAGAGAACGTGACGGCGTACTTCGAGCAGTTCCAGCCGGAGAAACGCGTCTACGGGTTTCTCCCCGAGCTGACGGATGGGGGGCATAGTGCTCTAAGTGCGGAAAAGGCCGAGGAGGGCCAGAGCGAGCCTGTGTTGGGCGTGTTTCTCACAGTTGCTGAGGGTGAATTGGCCAAGAAGGTCGTGGATGCGTTTGTTGGCAGCATTGACTTGACGAAGTTGCTCGCAGACGCGGAGGCGAACCAAGGACCAGCCAAGAGCAAGTCGACGAGCGTTTCCAACGGCACAAAGGCTGTAGTCCCCAAGGTGAAGAAGCCCAAGCGCGCTCGCAACTTTGAGATCCCGACTTCATTCGAGACGGTCGAGCTTCCGGCTTTCGACACGGTTGCGGTCCCTACTTCCCTCAACACTGTTGAGATCCCCTCGTCGACCGAGACGATGGCACTTCCTCCATTCGATACTGTCGAGACAGAGATGGTGTCACTGCCCACGTCATTCGGCACCGTTCCCATCTGAACGTAGCGGAGAGCCTGTCGATTGCCACGAACGAGCAGCGAGGGATCAAAACATGCCGCGATGGAGCCATCACGCTGGAATATAGTATACTTCAAAGTATTTCATATTATGAGCTTCGTGCTGTAGACTCGTGCATGTTCTGTTCGTAATCGTATCACTTGAGCTCTCATTTGTCAATGCATGCACAGCTCAATAGCGGGAAGAAGGCGAGAAGATAGTGATGACCAACGAGTAGAGTTCTACGCGTCGACGCAACCGCGTTCTTTCGGACAAGACAATCTCAATTAATCGTGGGCCGCAAATCCAACGCTTCCGAGGCGATCGCCCCGCAATGGTAGGCACCGGGACTCTGGACGCATTATCCTCGACTGTCAGCCGGGCCCATGAACGTATTCGCACGGGTATCGCCAATGGCGATGACAATTCGCCATCGACTGCATAATTGTGGCTGTGACGATTTCTATAGCAGAAAAATGTTTACCTGCGCAGGAGATCACTGGAGCTCGTCCAACACGCCCCCTTGGGAACGACTTTACTATGTATTAATACATACACGGCGCGCGAAATGCTCTACGGCGTTTCTCCACCGTTGGCTTCTAGCGGGGCGAGATCGGCAACCGCTGAATACATGGCCAGCGGCAATTACTGTACTCCGAAAAGTCCAGAGCTCAACTGTTTCCATAAGTCAGTACATACGTCTATGTACCCAAATGTACTAGTACTCCACAGTATAAATTGGATGTGAATTTACTTCCGTGATAAATGAAGCAACTAGATCAATATTTATTTTAAAGCAAAGCATGCGTGCTGTGAGCACCACTACAGTTGTAGCTCTACTACTAGCCCGGCTAGATCACGATAGTCACTGAAGAAAAGCACTAAATCAGCACAAGTATATATATTTACTGAAGGAATGAGGTCGAGTTTGGCTTCACAAAGGAGAACTGCCCGCTCATACCGGGTCTTCTGATCTTCGGCGTGGTTCAGACTACGTAGTTCAATCTGACAACGGATACCAAGGCGTGTTGCGTGTAAAAACTGGCAACACGTTTCCAACACGACTTCTGTACGAGGGTAATGGGTAGAGGTGTTGTTAGATGAGCTCGGTGATAAACATACGTCCTGATCCATGGGCGGGGTCTAATGCGTACCATTGTCACATTAGAAAGCACGCTAAAACGACTGCGCAAGAAACTGAGTACGGTCACTACAACGTAATTAAAAAACTGGTTCGCTCTCCTGCTAGTCGCTATCAATTGACTTACTATACTTTCGGTGCTGCTGCGATATTTTGTAGGTTCTCTCTATCAGCCCGTATATTGATAACCTGCACTCAGTAGTCTATGATCATTTGAACAGTAGATAAACTGTGTTTTTTCTTGTAAAATTAGTTTGCAGCTTTACTTCAAAATATTCATGCCACCAGTATTTAGCTGTTAGGTGCGAACTCTTTAATATAACTTTTATTTAGTTATAGCCAACTTATCGCAATGGTACTGTATACTGTTAACCACGCGCTTAGCTGGAAAAAATAATATTATTATGTATTTTGGGACACATTATGCACTGGATTAAGTTCTCGTTTTCAACGACACTTGCTGTCCGTATTGTGTGGTCACTTCAACTTGTTCTATATCAGCCAACCAAATCTCCGCCAGGCACGTGTCTGGCCCTTTCTGGCCACTGGCTGACAACCTTCACGTGCTCATCAACGAGGAGCTAATATATATAAGTAATTTGGTGACCTTTTGCGCTTTGAAGCAGTAGTTTTTTCACATCTAGATAATCTGCCTGCTGTAGTATAAAACAACTTTTGATGTCCCCGAGTGCATAAAAACCGATTCTCAATATGTCACTTTATAGGTATGCCGGGCGAGTAGCCAGGAGCACACTAATAACCACGTTTCTGAGGCAAATCTCACAACCAGTCACTTTTGTTTGGTTATTCTAGTGTTTTAGTGCTTTCATTGCAGCCTTGGCACCTTGGCGTAGTCTCTCCTTGAACGAAGCACTCGTCACTAGCGAGGGCTTCGTTCAAAGATGGCATGTGTATCCTTAGCCAACCGTTCTTGCAGGCAAAACCAAAGATTTCTTATTGTGATTTTCGTTCGTGTAGTTGCAGCTGCAACAAATACTTTTATGTAATAAGCAAATTGGTCGTCAATGTATCCAAATCTACTTCTATAGATTAATTCCTAACAAGTCGCTCATTGCGAGCATAGAGCAGACCCGTCCTTGACCACTCGACGTGTCCTTCCACCTTTCCTCATCCACGTGAGCCCAAGTCACTCTCGTATTTGCATCGTTGAGCTCAAGACTCTTCTCTCTCTCTCTCCACGCACACATGGGCGGCAAGGACAACGAGCCCAACGCCGACGGCGTGTTCACGCCCAGGGCCGACTACTTGTCGCCGGCGGGCCCGACGCAGCACCACAAGCGCCAGAACCTCATCTGGGGCGGCGTCTCGCTCTTCTTGCTGCTCAACGTCGTCGCGCTCTACATCCTGCACTTCGTGGACCGCGGCAGCAAGGGCGACTCGGTCACGAGCACCATCTCGGCCTCGACGCTCTCGAGCGCCAACGCCAACTCGGCCTCCGAGGGCCAGGCCGTGAGCTACGCGGCGAACGGCCAGCTCACGGCCGGTGCCGGCACCACCGCCTACCTGTCCGCGGCGTCGCTGCCATCCGAGGACCAGTACATGGCCTACATCAAGTTCGCGCCGCTCGGCACGTCCGAGACGGCCTACGCCTCCAACCTCATGTCGTACCAGACGGGCTCGTCGCCCGACACGTCGTGCACCGTCACGGTCGCCACGGCCGACGCCGACGCCAAGAGCGTGCGCATCGCCGACGCGGACAGCAGCAACGTCTTCTCTGGCTCGACCGTCAAAGGTCTGACCACGCTCTCGGACTCGCTGGCCGTCGCGCTCACGACCGTGACCAGCTCGGACGGCTACACTACCACCACGTACGTGACGCCCGTGCAGATCAGCGACGGCGCCGTCTCGGTGCAGCAGGACCAGACCGTGCAGGCCTACAACACGTCGAGCAGCAGCTTCATGACCCGCGTGTCGGACACGAGCTTCGCGCTCGTGTACTACGAGTCGTACCTCGTGAGCCCGTACTACCAGCGCGTCCTCGTCGGCTCGGTCGCGGACGACGGAGCCATCTCGTTCTCAGACAGCCTCGAGTTCGGCAATGCGAACGGCGCCACATCCACGCAGTTCGGCACGCCGCAGTCGGTGTTCAACTCGAGCAACACGGTGACGGTGCCCTGGTACGTCGAGGCGGCCACCACGTCGAGCAACGACACGGCGTCCTCCTCAGTGGGCGACGTGGGTCTCTGCTTGTTCACCGCCAGCCTGTCCGACAGCACGCTGACGAAGACAGTGGAGGTATGTGATGCGACGGTGAGCCCGGCGTACTACATTGACTCGGCCAAGATCTCAGAGACCGTGATCGCACTGAGCTACTTCGACACGGCCAACAACTACGCGCTGACGGTCTCTCTCGTGGAGTTCTCGACCATCACGGGCTCGCCCACCTTCCGCAGCAGCTACGTGCTCGACGAGTCCGTGGGTGCAATCGACTTCGGCTCGGCCTTCGGGTTCTACCCGACGCCGATTGTTCGTGTGCTGGCGAACGACCGTCTGGCCGTGGGCTTCCTCAACCCGGCCAACTCCGGCAAGCCGAGTATCAAGGTGCTGTCGTACTCGTCGGACCTGACGCTCTCGGAGGAGTCTCCAGTGCTCCCCGTGGCGAACGCGGACTTCTCGCTGGCTTCGGCCGACCCGAAGGCCGCCGGCTCGATCGTCCTGGACGTGGTGGCCACGGAAACCGGTGCTATCGTCGGCTACGCGGGCCTGTGGGCTGGCGTTCAGAGCCAACGCGTCGCTCTCGTGGAGTCGTTCGGCAAGCCCGTCGGTGTCGTGTCCAACGTGGACGGCTCGGCCCTGGACGTGGCGCTGTCCGGCACCGTGGACGTCTCCAGCGGGTCGCTGGTTAAGGGAACGACCTACTACGCCTCGACGGAGGGGACGCTGTACGCTGCTTCGACCACCTCGACGGACGACTACGTCCTGGCCAACGACAATAGCGTCGTCATCTCCAAGGACGCGCTCGTGGGCGTCGCCGTCAGCAGCAACAAGCTGGTGGTCACGGTCTAACGCTGTCGCTCGCCAACCTTACTGGATCCGTTGTGTATGACTCTGTCAAGTGTCCGATTTGTTTTCAGTCGAGCCGAAGCTCACACCCGTCGTCCTCAACACAACTACTGTCGCGCGTGAGCGGGGCGGGCCCACTAAGTCGATAACAAACGTATTTTCCTTTCCTTCATCTGTTGTACGAGCATCGAAGTGAAGACACGAAGCCAACCGGAAAACCGCCGAAGCCACGCGGTCCGTTTTTTCGGTGTGTGCTTCAGTTGTCACGAACGAAATTGCTTGTCACTAGTCGAAGACTGCAACACGAAAAAGGATGATACAGTACACGCCAGTATGCAACCTCTATTCCTCCTCCTTCCTCGTCAAGCTGCTACGTACTGATAAAGCGATCTCATCTCTGCAGCATTTTACGGCTTCTCCTTCTTCTGCTCGTCCTGAAGCTCGCGCTCAGCGATCTCTCGGTGCTTACGGGTGCTGCCCTCGAGGCCGCCCAGCACGTCGTCGCCCTCCTGGCCGCTGCTGGGGATGACCATCTCGAACGTCTCCGTCACGACCGTGTACTGGTAGTAGCCGCAGCGCGCGATGGGCTTGGTCTTCTTGACGTCCAGGATGCCGTCCGTCAGCACCTCGTCCTTGATGTGCACGGCCACGACCTTGCCGATGATCACGTCCACGGAGCCCATGGGCGGGTTGCCCGGCAGGCGCAGCGTGCTGTAGTACTCGCACTCGAACTTGACGGGGCTGTCGGCCACCATGGGGACGCCCTCGATGCGCTTGGACATCTCCTTGGTCAGGCCGGCGCGCTCGAACTCGTCCACGCCCGGGGCCACCTGCTCGGCCGTGATGTTCACGGCCTCGCGCAGGTCCCACGTGGCCAGGTTCCAGCAGAACTTGCCCGTCGTCTCCGTGTTCACGGTCGTGTCCTTCTGCGCGCCCGACGGCTTCTGGTTGGCGCTGAACATGACGTACGGAGGGTCGAAGGTCAGGTTGTTGAACTGCGAGTACGGCGCGAGGTTGGCCTCGCCCGTGGCCGAGACGGTGGAGATCCAGCCGATGGGGCGCGGGACCACGCAGGCCTTGAACGGGTCGTGCGGCAGGTTGTGCTCGGTCTTGCCGGGCTCGTAGAACATGCTGGACGTGGTGATTGAAAGAACGTGGGTGCTGCTTGGTTCGACAGCAAGTTGCGAAATGAGATCTAGGAGTCACGGACGCCACGTACATGTACGCTGCGGCCACGTACACTTGATGAGTGCTTGCACTTTGTATTGCGCGTCGCCTCTATGGATCGGTACGCGTCGGCGCTGTGACAATCAAATCGCTGCCGATTGAGACGCCATGGCCGTCGTCGTGCTCGGTGTGCTCGTTACTCGTCTTTCAAAAGCTCCAACTGCTGATTGAATGCATCTTATTATTTACAAGGAATCGTTCCGGAAGAGCTCTCCACGGTGGAAGTTCGTTCGGGATCTCCGCTTCAGCACTCCATCGATGTTTCACCTGCAGGCTTGGCTGTCTTCACCGCGTCCTTCTCCTTTAAGGCTGCGGCTGCGGGTTGACTTGAGATCGTCGAGAGTACCGTTGTCCAGACGAGGTTGACGCAGTTAATGAACAAGATGCGATACTGCAGCGGCACGTAGCCGTAGTTGACGAGATTCGCAAGCGGCCAGAGCATGTAGTTGGCCTTGAGCGTCTGCGGCAACCGGTCCACAGCAAAGTCCACGCCGTGGCCGAGCGACTTGCCCTCCATCATCTGCGTTGACGTGAAGAAGAGCGTGTTGATGCTAGGCGCGAGCACGAACGCGTCCAGCAGCATCTTCTTGAAAACCACGACCTTGCCATGGCTGCCGACCGCGCGCTCGACGAAGTTCACCCACGTGTGGGCGACCGGCGCGAAGAGTACACTGCCCCAGACCATCATACGCATGGTTCGAGCTGTGCTTGCGCTCACAAACGCGCCGTCGTCCTCGGCCTCCCCGCCACGTGAACCATCGTCCTTGGGCTTGCGAGACTGCTCCACCCTCTGCGCAATTCGGTCTCCCAGTCCAAAGAGAGCTGCCGAAGTGACGCTCTTGGTTAGCACGGGCGACTGACGCAGCCAGCTATCGTACAGCAGACCCAGACGCCGCATGACCGCCGCAATTCCTCCTCTGACGCCGCCCGTGTGGTGGCCAGTGAGGAGACCTCCTGTAGTTACAAAAAACGCGATTGCGCAAAGTGTTCATGATGTGCTGAGGGCTGACGCTGCCTGCATGGCCAGCTATTTGTACTTGTTGCTGCCAGTCAAAAGATATTCGAGGTATTTTGCTGTCTGCGTTGGTAAGACGTTGTTGCTGGTCCAGGCCTTCTCTTAATCATCCGAAGCAGGCGTGCGCTTCAGCGTCGGCACGAACGGCAGCGAGGTGACCGGGTGGGTGGCCATGTAAGAAAGCACGGAGGCCCAGCCGACGTTCACAACGTTGGCAAACAGCAGTCGGTATTCGAGTGGCATCACGCCGTACGTGATGGAGTTCGCTGCGGGCCACAGCATGTAGTTGGCCAGGAGCATCATGGGCTGCTTCTCGACTGCGCCGTCGAGTGCCTGTCGGGGCGGCGTGCCGGCCATGACGCCTGTGGTTGTGAAGAACCAGATGGGCATCTGCGGCGCCACGAAGACCATGTCTGCCACAACCTTCTTCGCCGCGACGAGCTTCCCCGTGCCGACAAAGACCTTCTCCATGAGGTTGTACCACGTGTGCATCATCGGGCTCAAGAAGAGTCCTCCCCAGACCATCATCCGGACGGTTTTGGCCGCGCTCTCGCTCATTAACCGATCGTCCTGAACGACGTTGTCCTTCGCCATCTCCTCCAGCTCCTCGTCGGTCTTCCCGATCTTCTCTACGCGCTGAGCAAGGCGGTCTCCAAGCCCAAACAGCACGGACGACGTCGCCATCTTGGTCAGCAGCGGCCGGCGATGCAGCCACTCGTCGTACACAAGCCGGAAGCTGCGCATGACTTGTATAAATCTCTGTAACGTTAGTTCTAGGTTGAGCTTTTGCCTGTTGTCGGTCCTGGTCTGCGCGGCGACGAGAAGGTTGGTAAATGGCGCCGGCCGAGCACAATCAAGTGTTTGTTGATGGGTGAGCATGCAACCTCCAACTCCAAGGGAACGAGGCTGCTCGTGTCTCATTTCTTAGCATGGCCCCGCCTCAGTGCCGCGAGCGCCTGTTAAACCCGGTTGCTCGTCGCCGCCACGCAGAAGCGAAAGAGCTGCTGGTATACAACGAAGTGACAACTCGCTTGCGCTTCACCGTCGATGTCGTTCAAGAGCTCCGGCGTGAGCATGAACAGAAAGCGCTACGACGACACGAGCAAGATAACTGCAAGAACGGTGGGTAGAGCTCCACCAGCAACAGCGCACTTTAGAAAGCCGTGTAGCCATCTACTGTACTCTTCATTCCGATAGTCGGTTCCTGAAGTTCGATGGTCGTATGTTGAAGTCGTTCTCAACTGCCGTTCACTTGGGCTTTGTATGCTTGCGCTTCACTACGCCTCAGGCTATCCCGACCGCACGTCGAGCAGATCATTTCCGATTCGGAAGAAGGCCGACGCACACCCTCATCGACCAAGTCATGCGCCGCTTCCGACTCGTGTACGACGAGTGGCTGCATCGCCGGCAGCTGTTGACCAAGATGGCGACGTCGTCCGTGCTGTTTGGACTTGGAGACCGCCTCGCTCAGCGCGTAGAGAAGATCGGGAAGACCGACGAGGAGCTGGGGGGATGGCGAAGGACAACGTCGCTCAAGACGATCGGTTAATGAGCGAGAGCGCGGCCAAACCGTCCGGATGATGGTCTGGGGAGGACTCTTCTTGAGCCCGATGATGCACACGTGGTACAACCTCATGGAGAAGGTATTTGTCGGCACGGGGAAGCTCGTCGCGGCGAAGAAGGTTGTGGCGGACATGGTCTTCGTGGCGCTGCAGATGCCCATCTGTTTCTACACGAGCACGGGGCTCATGGCGGGCAGGAGGCCGACTCGATCGAGAAGCAACCGGTGACGCTGCTGGCCAACTACATGCTGTGTGATGCCGCTCGAGTACCGCCTTCTGTTCGCAAACTGCGTGCATCTTGGCTGGGCTTGCTTCCTCTCTTACATGGTCAGCCACCCGCTGCCGGCCCTGCCGTTCTTGCCATCGCTTACTAAGCGGGCATCTTCAGAAGACCAAGCCAGCAACCAGCAGAGTAAAGACCGCTCCAACATCCCGCACACCCAGTCCTCCTGGAGACATGGTTAGCATCATTTGTACAATGGCAACCCCTGCATCGCCAAGCGGAAGCTGTGGGGCCATGAAGAACAATAATTAAGATTGCGTTCGTATCTATTCGGCATCGCGAAGATGCAATGGCAGCGTCTCAGCTTCGTGGCTGGCCATTCCCGACAGGAAGGTCGACCACACGAGGCTCACGCAGTGAGTGAGCGGGGTGCGGTAGTGGAACGGCACGAGGCTGAAGATGATGACGTTCGCCGCAGGCCACAGCATGTAGTCCGCGAGCAACGTGGGCGGCAGCTTCACCTTGGCCTCCGCGAAGGCGTCGCTCACTGCTTCGCCCTCCATGCTCTTGGTGACGGTGAAGAAGGCCAGCGAGGTCCCGGGCGCGATGACCACCATGTCGGCCACCACCTTCTTGGCGACCACGAGCCTCCCTGCGCCCGGGATCGCTCGGTCCACGACGTGGAACCACGTGTGCATGATGGGGGCGGCGAAGAGCCCGCCCCACATCATCATGCGCAGCGTACGGGCCGTGCTGGCACTCACGAGGCCGCCGGCATCCTCTTCCGTGTTACGGAGACCAGTTGGGTCATTTCTGGCCTCTATGCGTTGGGCGATCCGGTCTCCTGCGCCGAAGAGCGTTGCAGCCGTCAGGGCCTTCGTCAGCAGCGGAGCCTCGTGCAGCCACAAGTGGTAAAACTGTCCGAGGCGACGCACCATTGCCGCGCTTGCTCCACCGAGCGCCAGTGAGAGAATGGCCTTCCATGCGGAGATCCCGCCTGTACGTCGTGCATTGCCCTCCCCCCTTCTGCAAAGACACGATCTTCGCGTGCGTGTTGTTAGGTGAGATCGCCCAAATCCTGGCGGGCAGCTTCAACTTCGGCCAGCTACGCAAAAAGTCTCCGGTACCCCCTATCCAAGGTGTTGGTCTCTCGTCGTTGCTTTGCTCGTCTTCGGCCTATTTGTAGGATCGTTGCAAGGCCTCGTCCTTAGCCGGCGAGCGAGGCGTTCACTTCTGTTTCACGCCCCTCCGAGAAATGCGGCGCATTGGCGAGCTCTATCACTTCTGGCTGCACGAGGCCCCGCTGCTGACCAAGGTGATCACGGCGGCCACGCTCTTCGGCACGGGCGATCGCATCGCACAGAGACTCGAGGCCAAGACGAAGAGCAGCGTTTTCGGTGAGCTGTCGAGCGAACATGCACCGCACCAGGCAAACGAAGACCCCAAGTTCGTGAGCGACAGCACGGCCCGTACGCTGCGGATGATGGTCTGGGGCGGGCTCTTCGCCGCCCCCATCATGCACACGTGGTTCCACGTCATCGAGCGTGTGATCCCGGGCTCAGGGAGGCTCGCGGTCGCCAAGAAGGTGGTGGCCGACATGGTGGTCATCGCGCCAGGGACTTCGCTGGCCTTCTTCACAGCCACAAAGTGCATGGAGGGCGAACAACTGCACGAGTCGTTCGAAGTCGCCAAGGCCAAGCTACCTCCGACGCTGCTCGCGGACTACATGCTCTGGCCGGGGGCCAACGCCGTTATCTTTGGGCTGGTGCCGCTGCACTACCGCACCCCGCTCACTCACTGCGTGGGCCTCGTGTGGTCGACCTTCTTGTCCGAGATGGCCAGTCACGAACCTCCCAAGCTGACGAGTCCGTGGGGGTCTCCAAAGCGTTCCGTGCCATCTAGCGCGATCGCTCTGTAAAAGGAGAGCGAACACACCGTAGAGAAGCTGGTCTGATCCATTGACATTAAAGTAAGCAGTAAAAACTTACGCGTCCCCCCCCACCTCCTGAGCGTCCTTCGTCGCCTTGCTGGCCATGCCGGACAAGAACGTCGACCAGCCCACGCTCACACAGTTGACGAAGGGCGTGCGGTATTGGAACGGAATCAACGCGAATACCATGAGGTTGGCGGCCGGCCACACCTTGTAGTTCATGGCCAGTGTCGGCTGCAGCTTGGCCTTGGCGATCTCGAACGCGTCACCGAGTCGTTCGCCCTCCATGCTTTTGGTTACCGTGAAGAAGCCCAGCGCCATGGCGGGGGCCATGATCACCATGTCGGCGACCACTTTCGTGGCCACCGCGAGCTTGCCGGTGCCCGGGATCGCGCGCTCAATGAGGTGGAACCACGTGTGCATAATGGGGGCCGTGAACAGCCCGCCCCACGCCATCATGCGCAGCGTACGGGCCGTGCTGTCACTCACGAGCTTGTCTACGCGAGTGGTTTCTTGGTCGACATGGGGGTTGCTGGCCTCCATACGCTGTGCAATTCGGTCGCCGACGCCCGAGAGCGTGGCGGCCGTCAGTGCCTTGGTCAACAATGGCGCTTCATGGAGCCAATAGTGGTAGAGCTGTCCGATGCGCCGCATGCTGTAGTAGTAATTCGCAAGTGTGTGCCCATCGGAAATGAACTACTTTCGTACTTTAAATGCACCTAATTCCACTTGGTCAAACCCATTTGAACGAGGGTAATGATCGGTTGTCCAACTAATAACTCAAATGATACCCATTTGCGATGCAAACGAGACCGTCACGCCGGCGCCGTCTCTTCCTCCGAGTCCTCCATCTGCTGGACAAGGAACTCTTCGAACTTCTGTGTACTGGAGACTTGTCCGTCTCCGCTCGCCATCCTCGACAGGAAGGCGGACCAGCCGATGTTCACCACGTTGATGAACAAAATGCGGTACTGCAGCGGCACAAAGCCAAACGTGCACACGTGCACCAGCGGCCACACGGTCCAATTCACCGCGAGCGTCGGCGGCAGCTTGGCCACTGCCGTCTCCACTGACCCACGCACCGTGTTGCCCTCGGACACGCCGGCGTACGTGAAGAACGCGAGGGACAGCGGCGGCGAGAAGAGCAGCTGGTCCGCGGCGATCTTCTTGACGATGGCCGCCGAGCCCTTGGCCCGAACGGCCTTCTCCAGGAAATTGTACCACGCGTGGCCGACGGGGGCGAACAGGACGCCGCCCCACGCCATCATGCGCGCCGTCCGCTGCAGTCCGTGGCGGTCGTCGTCGTCGTCGTCCGAGTTCTCGATCCGTTGCGCGAGTCGGTCGCCGAGACCGAAGAGAACGGCCGACGTCACGCCTTTCGTCAGCAGCGGCGAGTCCCGCAGCCACCGATCGTACTTGACGCGAAAGCCTCGCATGGGGCTTTGGCGTGCTGGGTAGATAGAGAATTGCAGAATGGAACAGCCGTCGCAAGTGTCGGCGACTAGCCTTACTTACATGTTAGCAGTTACGTGGTCCGAGTGTTTCTAGTTAAAACTGCGCCGATCGCGGTTCGTATCGATGAGTGGTTGTCTTTGCGGCGATGAGTGGTTGAACCGAGGCCAAGCGTAACCCTATTCGATAGCTTTTTCTTTGCAAGACGTTGAAGTGGTCTTTAACGTCGCGACTTGGTAGTATATAATAGCAATGTTATTGTTTTTCGGGTGCTCGAGTTAAGTGCTCGCGATCTCGCGCAGTGTTTATATTTATACCTCGACTTGTCCGATCAAGCCCGCCTCTGCTCTTATCTGCCCAGTTCTGCGACCTGTACTTCGCATTCCTGGATTTCGCCCATCAAGCAGATCATCTCCTGCCAGAAGACACTACCAGTCCGGGTATGAAGCTGGCCTCGGGTTTTTCCCTAGTGATCGCGTGCGTGACTATTGCTGCAACTCCAACCGAGGCAACCGCTGACTTTGACTCGCCGAACCTTCGTCGCGGTATTGAAGCAAAACCAGACCCAAGCAAGAATGAAGCTTCGACGCAACACCTTCGAGCAGTACGCGATCTGGCTGAGGTGATAGTCTACACAGAGAATGGAGGAAATTCATCGACTGCTGCTACGGGCTCCTCCACGGGCAACGACGCAGGTCGAGCAGTAGGGGCGTTGGCAACAACCATAGGAATGGCCATTGCGGTCGGAACTTATCTCCTGTAGTCAAGAACTATAATAGTAGGACAGTGTATGTGCTACAGTAGGAAGAGCGATCAAGCGTGTATTTTTTTTTAAATAAACCTGATAGGTAACAGAACTTTGCACTCATTTGGACACTCACTCGGTCTGGTCCCCGCCTTCTTTGTGTTTGGCAACCCAGGAAAGTGTTCTTGACGATCTCAACAAGTAGGTAAGCAAAAAGGCGTTGCACAGCTCAACCACATCGTTATTTTATCAGAAAAAAATGTTGTACATCCCAACTAAATACAGCAGCAACGCCCCTTTTTGTGGCCCTATTGATATTAAAATAGGACTTCATCGAGAGTCCGGCTGCTAACGTATGGCGCTCTTGTCGCCACTTTCACTATTGAATTCAGGATCTGCCGCACCAACTGCACCTGAGCTTCGGGACTCAAGTCGAGCAACCGATGGTGAATACCCTCCAAGCACTCGCGTTGGCGGCATCAATTATTGCCTCGAGTCAAGGAAATGCACATCTTCAGTTTGTTGAGGACCCACAGCAGCGTATCCAGCAGACAGGAGTATTCTACGTCCGAGACAGATTCCGGCCGTCTAGGGATATCGTGAGCTCAACTTACATTCCTGCCCCGTACAACCCCGACGCACTGTTCAAGACCGGTTGCGTGACGGGCCACAAGATATGGTGCAACAACGAGGAAGTGTGTTTATCTCCTTTCGGGGTCTTCGAGTGTGCCGTGGATGCCATCAGTCCCATCAAGCTCGACGAGATTTCCGATAGCATGGCCCAGGCAGTCAAGGACTTCGCCAACGACCCCATCAGCACGGTTATCGACTTTGCCAACGAAACTATCAACGACGCGGTGAACGACATGGTGAACTGCTACACGGGCATCGCCAAGAAGAAGCAGCCCAGCTGTGCTCAATTGAGTACGTTTCAAGCGTGCGTCAACACAGGCATCAATGTTCTCTCAGTAGCGGTCCCTGTTGCAAAGGAGGCAGCGGTTGGTATCAAAGCCATCTCGCGGGTGAAGAAACTGACCAAAGGGATCGAGAAAATGAAGAAAGTGGCCGATAGCACTATCACGCAGTGTGTGGCCGGCTGTCCAGGCAAAGTCTGCTCACTGCCGGAGGGCACACGAACCTTCTCTCCTCCCGCTGGATGCTCCTGCCGCAAACTTGCTTTTGAATTGAACACGCACGCCGGAGTCACACCTGCTTTCTGCTCGGAGGACATGCTTACGACGGATGGAGCGGTCAAGGTGCAGTTCAAGTACGTCGGGTGCTACGTGGGTGTAGGTGGGTCTTCCGACGGATACGAAGGTTGCGAGGCAGCAGTGTCGTCCAACGTCTTTACGAATGGCGGCATGTTTGTACGCTGCACGGACCAGAACGGCGACGAGGGAGTGACGGCTTGATCACTTGGTAGCCTCAGCAGCGAATATATTTCACTACAATACGCATTTATAGCTTAATACGACTTAGTCGGATGCGTACAGTAAACGCTACAGCTCACTTATTTTTTTTTACATACTGCACATGTGAAGACTCAACCACAGCTACACGTCGATGGATAAGCACAACGTGTCATAAGAAAAACTCACTTGGACCGTTTGTCCGAGCAAATAACGCTGGATCAGTGTGTCAGAACTATATCGTGCGTTCATCTTGTGTCTGTCGGCATATTCCTGGATGGCATCTGACGCGTTCTGGTTGTAGCCGTTTGAATAATCCTAGATAGTCTATTTGCATTGTTTCCTTCATGTGCTCTTGTTGCGATGGCTGCCTAGGTTTTCATTTGCGAATCTTCCTTCATAAACAACTGACGCAGGATGAAGGTCTTCCCACATGCTGCTCTAGCTGCAGCTGCACTCAGCGTGGGGGCCGCGAGCGCGCTGGACTTTGATTCCCAGCACCTCTTCTCGACTACAAGCTGCACCGGAACGCCAGCAGGGATCTTCATGACGCCGGCAGACACGTGTGCGGACTCAACAAGCTGTACTCTTTCAAGTGATGGGGTGACAAGTTACGGATCGCACTGTGCCACCGACCCTAAAACGTACGTGGACTCCATATTCGGGAGCGATGCCTACTTCATGGTCGTCGCGTACGAGGAGGAGGACGACGACGGGAATCCAGCCAACTGCACCACGGTCGCCTCTGCTATCGCAGTTCAAGCCTCGGGTGCCTGTCAACTTGTCTCTCTCGGCAAAATTCAGAGTGCGATGGCCTCAGTGAATTCGGATGGTTCCGGCGCGCTTGCTCTCTACACGGACAGCTCGTGCAAAGCTGCTATTCAATCCTTCAGCGTCGCTGGTGAGAACGTGAACAATGGTGTCTGCACCGACAACAACAAATTCCTCTCCAGTGTGACTCCTCCGACTACGTTCGCAGTGCAGGGATTCTACCAGGGCGAGGCCTGCGGATCGACAGCCTCAACGTTCGTCAGTTCTACTTCCGGGTCGTGCTCGAATGTTCCTTGTGCCGGCCTTGAAGCCTTTTCAACTGATACCCAGTGCACAACCAACTCGACCGCTTTCATCAAGGCAGCTTTTGGCACCAGCAAGTACCTTATGATCATCAATCACGATACCAGCAGCAACTGCGATACTGTGAAGTCGGTCAAAGGGTACTTGGCCGATGGCACATGCCAAGTCATTAAAGACGGGAGCACACGCGGTGCGACTGCCGTTATCAAGGCGGATGGGTCGGTAACTTTGTCGTTGTACACCGACATTGGCTGCACCACAGGGGTTGATACCAAGACGATCAATGCCACAAACATCAACTCGGACACATGCACAGAACACACGAAGTACCTGTCGAGTGCGATCCCGGCAAAAACGTTCGTTGCCCAGGACTATCACAAGGACACGGAGTGCTCTTCGACGGCAACAGCACTCGTCAGCGTGCCGTCCGATTCGTGCACCGAGTCGACGGCGTGTAGTACGGCGGGCAACTTGACTGCGTCGATGGGGACTCACTGCATCAATGACCCCATTGCGTACGCCAGCTCGGTCTATGGGAACAATGGTTATCTCATGTTCGTGGGCTACGTGGAAGGCACAAACTGCGAGAACATCGACTGGGCATTCGCTCACCTGGCTGACGGCGCGTGCCAGATCATCAGTCTCGACCAGGCGGCCAGCGCGAAAGCTTACCTCAACTCGGACGGGTCCGCGACGCTGATCTACTACAACGACACCGAGTGCACGACCGGCGAGCAGAAGCAGGATATTCCGGATATCGCCTTGAACAACGACTCCTGCACCTCGACCGTCAAGTACATCGCACAGTACGCCACTGAAAACGGAACTATGGTGTACACTCCGTACAGCACCGGCACTTCTTTCGCTCCATCACGATCTCTATTGCTTGCAACAATAGCCACAGCAATCACAGCTCTTGCCTTCGGGCTCTAGAGCAACCAGCAAGGCAAAACATACACACACACACAGATAGAGAAGCCAAGCTAAGGTTGTTCAGCGTTTGCTGCTGATAATAAATAACAAAAATGTAGACCTCACCCGCTCGCTGCAGTTGTCACTACTATACAAGCAGCCAGCATAGCGAGAGCTTTGTAGATAATTCGCTGAAAACGACTTGATCTTGTGTCCTCACTGGACGGCACACTGGTTCGAGCCAAAGACGCGATCGGCACTTTCAGGTTCGGGTCGAAGGCGGCGAGCCTCGGCCAGAAGAAGTTTGGCTCGACGTCGTCGACGCCACCACAGCTGCAACAGCACAACGGCCTTGTGGTCAATGCGCTCCTGCTCTTCCAGCGGTACGGAGCCCGGGCCGTAAACGGTTAGCAGGCCCACTCCACTTGGGTCGAACTCACGTGGTTTCCGCACAATCAGCTTCGTCATCGTGCGCTCTTCGGCAGCGTCGAACGCATCCACCTCCTCGATCACAGCACGCTGGAATGCAACCAGATCATCTTCGAAGGCTTTGCGCCGACCTTCAGGTACAAACGGTGTCAACACAGCACCCAGGATGCCCGTCGCTCCCGCAACGATCTCGTAGCTAGCACTGATCGTGTTCATCGCCAACGAACGGACACCAAGGTACGCGCCGCTGATCAGTTCCAGGGGACTACCGGATGCCAAGCCACGCGCAGGTAAGCGTACGAGTTCCACCACACCGTGGCCCAATCGATAGACAATACGGAATGGATTTGCGTACACGGACACGGTGTGCAAGCCACTGAGAACAAGAATGACAGCCTGCTGCGAGTATCGTCGCGTAACCTTCTCGACCACACTGGCTTGGGGCTCGTAAAGGTGCGTGAACGAAAGCTTTGTCAGGTACAACCGGAAGTCCTTGACGTTAGACTCGGGAAGGTATACGGCCAGCCGTCGGCCAGAAGGACCGAGCGTCTTGATGTACCGTCCACCGTGAAGTTCCATGGTGAACTTGATGCGAATAGCTTCGATTGACAGCTCTTCGATGTACACGCCGCTGGGTTCAGCCCCTGCAGCAGTTGCAGCACCTCCGCCACCCCCAACACCACTTCGTTCGTCTGAACCGGCTACAGCTGCAATACCGCCACTGTTGAGGCCACCGGCGTAGTCAAGCTGCGTATTCACAATTTCCTCAAAAGTGTGGTGGCTTGTAAGTCCCTCCAAGCCTTGGAACACGCTGATCAGATTTACAACAAACTTCTCGTCTGTTGACACCTCCAACTCTTGCATGATGAGCTCGATTAGCTCGTAGTGCGTGAACTCGCCCGCGTGGCAGCTAGCATTCCACAGCATCCGGAACTGAATAACACTCAAGCTGTTGGTGTCTAGTTCCTCGAAAATGCCGCGATAGCGGTAGTTCATGAAGCTACGCCAGCGATCGCGCAACCGTACCGACACGCCCTCCTTCACTTGATGTACCTTGGGGCCTAGAACAACTTCGCGCTCCATCTGGTTGTCCATTTGCAAGTTGCCAAGTGAAAATACAACTTCGCTACTGCCGCCCGCACAAGAGTACAGCAAACCAAGGCGTTGCATCGATAGATACGCCACTTCCACCATGCTGGAACTCGCGTTGTGAAGGAATGACAAGCCGATGCTCGGGATAATCGCGCTCATGTTGTAAATACCCGTGGGTTGTACGTGCTCACGGACCGATGTGCGGAACTTAAGCGCCACCAACACTTCACCCATTAAATCGCCGCTCTCGGGGTCGCGCATTTCCCACCAATGCCCTTCCACTCGTCCAAGCGATCGACGCGCTTGCTCTGCCGTGTTGTAGGACAGAGCAATGGATCGTTTCGCTCCGACGCCCATTCGAGTCCAGGCTTTCTTCGGGATCTTGATTTCAACAATGCCCGCCGCACCGTATTCGCGCTCCTTTTTGCGCTGATTGGCGTCGCCAGACTGCTCAGATGAGGCATAAGAATCGCTCACTCGCTCGATGTCACTTAGCTGGATTCCTCCATCTAAGTATGAAAAATCGCTGTCATTGCGGTAAAATGCTTGGTTACGAGACAGCACGCTTTCCGATATGTTCCCTGACAAAGGGCGACATCGCCGAACAGGAGAAGCTGCTGCTGGTGGTGTGTGCATCATTTCAAACGACGTCGAGTCATCTCCAGCCCTTGGACTCCCAGATCCGTCAAGCTCCGTCGAATTTAGCGCAAGCTCTGCCGAGCTACCCCCATCTGCACGATTGCTGTTGAAGTAGCTTTGATCATCGATGCCAATAGAGGACATGTCGCGCAATAATTCCTCTTGGTCTCCTTGACTTTCGTAGAAGTTTAATGTGAGCTTTTTTGGTCGGGATTCGCATGCAAACTCCAGGTCAGAGTCGAATCGATACACATGCGCGGTCTTCAGTTCCTTAGATTCCGTCGCTTTCGGCTGCAGAAGAACACAACATAAATGTTAGCGTCGAACAACACAATAGCATCAGGCTACTCGCTCACATACAGCGTGGTTATCAGTTTCCGCAATCAGCTCGGCTGTCGAATCCGGTTTGAGAGAAAATTCGTTGCGTAGACGTGCCGCAACAATCTTCACTTCCAGAATGTAGCTTGCAGACTTGTTCGGGTTGTGGTCACGGAACACCAACACGCGTGACGCGCGGTCCACGACGATGTCTCCCGTTATAGTCTTCGATTTGCTTCCAAACATCCGGTAGCGCAAAGCGTCGATATTTCGCTCCCGGTCCAAATTCGCGAAATCATACACGCCATAGTTTCGAGAGACCTTTTCGACGCGACCCACGATACTTCCCGTTCGGCAAGCCACTCGCCTAAGCAAACGTAGAAAATTCACTCATACGTTAGTAACTCGATATCGCTGGACAAAAGCAAAAACAAACATGCAATCCTGGCGCTTACCAAGGTCCATCCGGTTTCACCCATGCGAAGGGAGTAAACTCGTGCTTTCGAATCACCACTGTTTCATCTGAACAATGCACTTGGCTCACGTAGACGTCCGAGCTGGACTCGTTTCGGATCATGTACATCGGTGGTTCATCTCTTAATAGCGTAACAACCATACTCGGGCCCTTGTTGCTGATCCGAACTTTGACACGGTGCATTTCCGCGACGCTGCGGTGGAAACCCTCAAGATTGTACGCATTGCCGCTTCCGTCCCCCCACGAATCCATCACTGATCCCTTTAGCTTCAAAGAAAATTCATTTTCCTCGTCAACAGCAAACGGTCCGCTCCATTCCGCTCCGTGATGGTCCATTCGCAGGTACACTCGTCGATTCGCCAAGGTCGTCGCGGCATCAAAATCAAAATGATGTGTTGACAGAATTCCTTTCTTCGACATGCCGGGAAGCTCCACGACTCGGTCGCTCGTCCTCATGTATTGCGAGACCTTGAATGCCGCGTGGGTCTTGTTTACGAATACGAAGTGGGAAGTGACAATTACTTGAGTCGTGCGGTGGAACTGGCCCAGTGGTCGCTGGATTGATATTCCCAGTTCATTGCGAGTTTTCGGGCCCAGCTTGCTGCCGAACTTTAGACTGATAGGTTCTTGGACCCCCACCACAGTCGAATGGATTTTGTCTGACCAGCGAGATACTTCCGTGTCAATAATGGTGCCTATCTCGAAGGCTTGACCGGGGCAATCCATCAATCGTGGCACGGGTCGCTGAGGAACAAGTTGAGGAACGACCAAAGCAGTAGCGTCTGGGTTGTCGGCACAGCGGAACAACAGCGTCTGCACGTGCGACTGATTGTACACCCACAAGGAACAGAACAGCACGATTCGCGGACTTCCATCATCTGCAGCAGTGTAGTCGATGCGAGTGGTGACCTTGTTTGAGATGTCGCCCTCTTTGAACGCGATGCCAGGACTCTGCGGGGATGGAAGGAACTCCACGATTGAATCCCAAGCACCGATGGCGCCCAGCATCGACTTGATCGACTTGTCCATGCCATCTCGATAAATGCAGTCGCCAAGATTAATCGGCCGGCTCCAGATTGAATCCATTTCAGGTAGCCGCAGCATTAATCGCGCATCCAACTGGAAATCGTGGATCGGGACATCTTCACCAGGAGAAAGTGTGCCTGTTCGGACTACTTCCTCCAAATGTCCACTGGCAACGATCTTGTACTGGACTCGAATCGGGAGGGTATTCTCAAACATTAGGCATGAGTGCAACGATATCTGGTACTTCGTTGCGTATGTCTGCAACTCGCCGTCCTGGCACGCGTTTCCACGCGTTATTATTCCCTGGTGTTCTTCTCGGTACACCTTACGCATGTGCGACGTAATGTTCACATACAGGCAATACCCCAGGCCTTCAGGATCTTCAGCTTCTAGCGTCAGGATTGTAGAACCCGATGCTAGTTTGTTCAAATCTGCCACAACGGTAGGTTTACAACCATCGACCTTCACCACGATGCAGTCTTTTACTTCGCCGAACATTGCGTTGATTGGGACCGACATTTTGTTGCTCGTAGTCAATGTCATCAATTTGCCAGTTCTTGGCAGGGCACCACTCTGCTCATAGAAGGCAACAGCGCAATGAAGCCCCAGCATTAGTTTCCAGTCTTTACTCATATCTTGCATCCGGTCGACTTACCTCGCCAGGGGCTAAACGTGTGCGGCACGTCCAAAGCTCCATATCAATACTGGTGTCTGTGCACAAGAAACGGTGAAGAATGACCGTGTCAGCAATAACGATCAACATACTTAACGCAAGCTCTTCCGAGGCACAAACCATTTTTCAGCTGAACGGGTGAGCTCAGAAGCAGGACGCGACGCGACTCGTCTCTCTGTGCAACCTTGACTTCGGCCAGCACATTTTCGCCTTGAATAAGAAACTTTCCAGCGCGACGGAGAGGGCACATCAAACTCATTCGCGACGAACCGATCATGACTTCTAAAGCCAACGGCGGGATGTAACTCCCACGCAGACCATCTGAGAGCATGACGTGGTCCTTGCATTGATCTGCAGTATCATTTGTGTCCGCCGTAACGATTTTCAGCGGATCAAACACCAGGAATTGGCCGTCTTTCACTTGCTGAGGTTCATTCATCCTGCTGCGGTGGACTGGGTTGTTCACATCTGGTACAAAGTGCAGGCCAACAAAAATCTCGCCCGTGATATTTCCGCGCAAATCATGAAGACGGTACCATCGGTTCAGCTTCATCCGATTGGGATCTAGAGAGGCCATAACGTTGCCAGCAAGGTTAATCTCCGCTGACCCAACCGAAGACCATCTTGTCCGCTGAGAGGTGCTTGTGTTCGAACTGTCTTCTCGATTCACACGTTGCTGTGTATTAGGTGGCGTAATTCGCTGCGCGGCTGGTACGTCGAAGAAATCGTCATCATCGTCTTCTTCGACTTCCACGTACTTATTCGTGACATGATCAAACACGTAATTGCGTTTGCCTTCATCCGTTGTAAGCACATCAATCCTCAAAATTGGCGTGACACCCGATTGGGCTCCACCATATGGAAGTGAAAACTTGTGACGAAAGTTCTCCACGGCCTGTATCTCGCGTGGATGCCACCAAGGTAAAAGAACAACCGAAACGCGAACATTGTGAAATCGCGAATATCCCGGAAATGACCATCCATCCCTTACATCAACGTGAAGAGTACCTGCGTGTGACGTGTTGAGGTTGGCAAGTCGGATAGGGACACCAAGGTTGTTGAGAACGCACACACGCCCATCCTCCTTTTTGGCCTCCCCATCTGCAGCCACCGCCGCGAGCGTCCGCTTCTCTACAATGAAGTCTTGCTTCCGGCGGTTTTTAGCAATACTGGATAGCAACCGAATAAGCGAGTCGGTGCAGTTTACATTCAGTCGCTGCAACGCACTCAGCTGCATAGTCGTTCCATCCTCACCGCCGTTACTTCTCGCTTTCGCATAAGCTCGCCAGGGCTCAATGAAGGGCTCCCAGTCTGCCAATGAAGTGTTGTAATAACGAGCAGATATTTCAACGCTTGCATCCACCACATGGTCCGTCAAAAATTCCGTTCGGGTCATGCACTGCATTTTCATATCGCTCACGGAGAAGTTCATCACTGGAATGTAGGTATCCAATGATACGACGGACAAGCTTCTCTTTATAACTTCAAACACCACCGAGTAGCACGTGATGTATATGCGGTCGTGTATCCTTCCCATCCGCAAGCGCGTGCGGAAAATTGTTCTTGAGGAGGCCTGACGCTCTAAGGACTCGCTTGAAATGCCAACAAGTAGTTGGTAGTTCAACAACGGGGTGAAAGCAGACACCTTCGGCTTACGCTTGGATCTCTCTTGGCTAGTATCATGCAGCCCATAGATCAGTCCAGCAGAAGTCGCAGTGGACATTCGGCTACGGCCCGATGGAGAGGCGTACGGCCGGCTAAACCTCGTAGCATACATCGGTCGCAGGTCCGTCGAATCTTGGTCTTGAAGACTAACCTGCATTGAGGGAAGTCGCTCTGTTTGAGAAAAATGTTCTCCTCTAAGGAAACTGACGTCGTAATCTCGCCTGCTGAAACCATCTCTGCCACTGTCCGTGGCTTTCTCTTCATTAGCACTGTCGAATTCAGCGTCGCCTTCAGCCTCAGCCGGAGCTTCGCTGTATGTCAGCGCCTCCAACAACGCGAAAAGCAGTTCTAACCTTCGGTCAGCCTCAAGCTTGACCTGGCCTATCGAAATACTGACAGAGCGATGGCACACAGGCCTCTTCGCCGATTCATCAGCACATAGATCACACCCTCCAACTGCCGAGTCCGTCTGTCGATGCAGTCTGAGGTCATAGCTGACCCAGAATTTGTCCACTTGCACGAGTCGAAGTGCGACATCTTCAGTCAACACAAACAAAGCCGTGGGTCCAAGATGGAGCTTGAAGTTTTCTACCCCCGGGTCTGCACGGTACGAGCATGAGCTATCCTCGATCGTCAGCTTTGCTACACAGTGAGAATCTTCAAGGTACGCCTCCAAGATTGGAGCACGAATCTGAATACCAAGTTCAGGCACCTCTTTCCAGGGAACCAAACTCACTGGCTCAGGTGCATATGAACGACCGACCCCACTTTCCATTGTGACAGTATCAGCGGCCCACAGCACATCCAGAACATCGATGATTTCGAAGAAAACCTGCGTCAAAGTGAGTGGCATCACCCAACCGGATATGGTGAGATCTGCATGGAGCCCGCTTTGCAGCACGAAGCAATCTGACCCAGCACGCGCTCCCCGATAGGACATTCGCAGCACGAGAAAGGGGCCTTTGCTAAGATGGTCCGCTCGCATCTTTCCAGGGGTCAACTCGCCATTCTTCAGGCTCAAAAACTTGTCACCGACGTGCAACACGCCGTAATCCGATGACTGGCGATGGTCGAGAACTGTGAAATCCTTTAAGCCGAGATACAACGCAAATGCGGAGCGGTCAGGCTCCGATACACGATGCACATCGACAACGAAAGTCACGTTGGTTACACTCAGCGAGAACCACGACGACTGCTCCTTCTTCAGGGTCGCAGCGGGTCGATAGATAGTGGAGAACCCTCCTAGCAGAAGCTCATCCATAGCTGCCACATTCCGCTGGTCCATGTTTCGAAATTGTGCTTCGTCTTCAAGAGGGTTAGCGTCATCATTAGTTGCTGATTCGTATAAGGCATCTTCTTCCTCGACATCTTCACTACATGGCCGCTTTGTCGCATTTCTAGCCCTGGTTTCAATACTGTGCTTCCACTTCTTCAACTCCATCAGGTTATCGGAGCTCAGCACTTTTCGAAGAGTACCGGACCGAGTTGTGATTTCAAGAACTTCGCACAATTTGTCCTTCTGAGAGCCCCATGGCCCCCCAAATGCATAGGGCAGCATGATAACCTTGCAACCCAGAAGACTGAACTCATCGAGTACATCCGCACCCGAGCCATTGCTGTGCATGGAGAAGTTGCCATCGTCATCGAGGTGGCACCACGAGCGACGCCATCGTCGAAATGCGAGGGAGTCATCCCTGGTGTACAACCAACCCATCATGTCGTTATCTTGGTAGTATATCCAGCGGTTCCTCGCTAGCGCTAGGCGCATCATTTTCCGCTTTCGCACGATAGCTCCTCGAATAAAGCGCTGCATCACGACAATTGCATGCGCTGCTCTTGCCCAATCTGGAATAGCAGGTGGGCCGCTCGGTTCGTCTCCAACAAGTTGCTTCAGCAGCGCTCTATATGAAGGCTCGTTAGAAATTTCCACAGGTGCCACGAGTGCTTCAGGAGCACTGACGAACAAGCGCAACAGGTCAACCCTAACTTCATATGAGTAGCTGCAAATTTGCGCAGGTGGAAAGTTTTCATCCCCAAGGGCAGTATTGGAGGGGCTAGTCGATGCGTACGATGACACTAGCTGAGAGCTCATTGATGGTGTCATTGCAGTTAAGTCAACATCCAACCGAGAGACGCTGGAAGAGGGTGTGCCGTTGGAATAGTTGCGCGAAATCGCACCGAGCCAGTCGTGCCATTCGCCGAGTAGTGCAGTCATTTTTGCTTCATCGAAAACTGCGATAGAGTTTCCAATTGCCAACGAAATCTTCGATCCATATGTATCAACCTTGCCAAGCTGGGCGTCCGGATGTGCTTCGTAGAGATCATTCATGCTGATTCGAAGGGCGGGGCTTTGTTCATCGCCATCAATAGAACTATCGACAGGTTTGCATATACTCGAAGCAATGCAGTGATTGCCTTCGCCTTCTTCTTGCGCCATGTTTTGCACGTAAAAGTCATCAACCTTGACTTCGTAGAAGTGGTACGAGAACAAACTCGGGCCAAAACCATTGATCGTTACAGAAGGACGATCCAGCATAATTTCTGCGATAACCTGTTTTTGGAATGCTCGAACAAGGCAGAACTTCAGTTGATCCGAGGCGAACGAGACTTGAGCAACTGCTTGAGATGGAGTGACCGCGAGAGGAGTCACGGTGGGGTGACGAAATGTGAGCACTTTCGTTCCTGGCATGGAGTCGAGCGCTAACTCCAAATCCAAGCCAGACTTGAACTTGAGGACTGATCGTAGTGGTTGGTCGTCCACCTTAATCAGCAATAGTCCCGGTTTCACACTGTCTTTCGCACCAGCAGGACTTTTTTCAGCGCACCGCTTGATCGCCACATTACCTGAAGGTAGTAAATTAAACAATATTCCTGTTGGGCCTTCTGGAAATGGCACGCTGATCTCTGGGAGGGGGATACCCATAGCGTCGCCAAGCCCATACAGTGCACTGGGGTATGGCACAATTTTTTCTTCCCCTGCGACGTATTCTAGTCCTAGACGATTTCGTATCGACACCACCACCTCGTACGGAAGTTGCTGTTCTATCCTCGTCACGTTGTCCCACCTTTCGCTCTTCCTCAGAGCATCCAAGCCTGCGCTTTTCATCGCCATCACCTGTTTCCAAAGCACTAAATAATTCTCCGCCAGCTCGGCCATTTTGGCCTCGTTATTCACCGTGTGCCGCTCCGACGCCTTCACCTGTTCTGCTACCATGACTCTCCACTTCTCATGTCCTGAGAACGAGTCAATAATCAAATTAAGCACCGACAACTGCTGCTCATCCAGTGTCATCCATATCCTCGACAAGTGAAACACCGCGTCATACCGCGGGTCGTCCGTCTGTGCATGTTGCGCCGCAGTATTCATCGTCAGCTTCAACGCCACATTAATCGGCGCCACCAAGAACCTGTGAGCATGTACGCTTTCCTCTGCGTTCCACCAGTCTGCCTTGGCCGATCTGGACCCCATCTCCTTCAACCTCGACAGCGTCGACTGCAGCACCTTTGGATGTACTCTGGAGTGAATAAAATGCAGCGCATTCGGGTCCACATACGCCGATAGATCGATAGCGTTGATCAGCTTGAACACCAGGTGGTTTTTCTCCTGCGGCGTCTCCTCCTTGCGGTCGTCAAAGCCTCCGACTCGCCAATTACTGGGCGTCGTGACGGCCGAGAGCGCTCCGAGCGTGAAACCTGCAGCAAACTTCACTCCGTCCGTCCTGCTCTTCTCCTTAGTACCAGTCCTAGATGTGGGCGGACTCCTCATGGGTCCGGAAGGGAGCCACACACCCTCCACTCGGATGTGGAGGTTCCTGATATCGACCTGCAGATTATCAATCAGCTTGGTCATCGTGCGTCCTATCCAGCCGTCAGTGCCGAAGTACCCTTCACTCTCACGTGGCACGGTGTACTCGGGCACTTGGGGGCCGTTCCATCGGTCCTGCAGGTCCTGCTCGAGTCTGCTCATCTTGTGGTCCACGAGGGCGGAGATCTCGTCCTGCCGCTCTTCTTCGTCATGTTTCAGCGGTTCCAGGACCAGTAGGACGTCCTGGAACTTGATCTTGGCCGAGCCACTGCCGAAGATGGCGGAGATGGGCAAGTCCGCCTCGAACAGGCCGATGAAGCCCGTCTTGAGCCTGAAGGGCAACCAACCGGGCACGACGCTGGCCTTGAGCGTCAGGTTCTCGAGCTTGAGCCGCTCTGACGACTGCCACAGCTTGGCCGACACGTTCACCGTCTGACTCTCCACGTACTGGCCCAGGAAGTACACGATCCACGACTTGAGCGCGCCCTCCAGCATGATGGCGAATAAATAATAGGGAGCGGCGTCAGTGCGGAATGGACTATTGACTATGGCGCTGGCTTTTCGTTAGTGAAAAAGACGTCATTGGATGAAAAGGAAAAGTAACTGACGGAATGGGACCAATGGGAGGAGGCAATGGCGGCAGACGAGACGGCCGTTGTCAAAACCCTTGCAAATTCGATCACGTGGGTAAACTTGTAGCATGTCACCCCAAGCACCACGGATACTTTGACTTGAGGTTGGCGCATTGCACGGTGCAATGCGGCAAGGAGCATGTTCTACCCAATACTGCAATGGGCTCTCAACTGGATAATGTATTACCAGGATTGAGGAGGTAGTTGCTGGAACGGAGACTTTCGTGACGGTACCAGCTTGTGGTGGTCGAATCGTCGGTCACCCTCGCTGCGTTCTTGGCTGCACGATCCGATGGTGCATGGCGTCGACGTGGCTGATCGTTGTAAGTGGTGCGCTTGGCGAGCTCCACTCGCCCTGGCCGTGGCCGCCGCTGAACTCGTAGCGGACGCGCACCACGTAGCTTTTCGAGTAGTCGAGGCCGAAGATTGTCGTGACGAGCTCGCGTTCGCTGTCACTAGATCGTCGAGGCCGCCCGGACCAGTTCTTCCACACCTTCATAGTCCAGTCTCGAGAGAACTGCAGGTGGTACGCTATTGCGTTGGAGTGCACGCGCCAGCGCACGTGGATCGCAGCCTGCAGCGGATGAGAACATCAGGTTAGTTGACACACAGTTCTTCCACTGCCAGCACCTACTACAGTCAGATCAACCAGGTGCTGTACCTTCGAAGGCGACTCGGGCGAGGTCTCTATGCGCGGAGATGCTGGGACAATGCCTATGCGGAGTTCCAATCGACCTCCATCAAACCCGTCGCTACGACGGAAAGGTTTGCGCAAGAACGCTGCTAACCGCGACGACTGCCGGCCGGACGTCGATTCTGTATCTGTAAATTCTGCAATGACCGAGCTATTTTCCGTCGATCGGGCGCTGTCGGCGTCGCCAAAGCTCTCCGACATGACAGCGTCCTGGCTGTCCGAGTCGTCCCGATCCTCTTCCAGCCCCGGACGTTCTGGAAGCATGAAAGGCCCCGCCGCAATCGGTACACGCAGCTCGCTCTCAACACTGCTTGTGCTCGATCGTCTGGATGACACTTCCTGCTGTTCATCCCCCAACACAGACCCTACTCGTCGACGCAGTGTGCATCTCGTGCGGAACCGCAGTCGAATCGGTCTTGGCGCGATCTTCAGGATTCGGAGCACGTCCTGGAACTCCAAGTTCGCGATGCTCTCTCCATTTACCGACTGCAGCACGTCGCCCTCCTGCAAAAAAAAAAAATAAAAAAATCCACAATGGACGGGATTTTAGCATCTTTTCACTCTCGAAAATCGGCATGGAACGCTCGTCACGCACCCGAATCTGGTGCGAGACTTGTCCGACGCTGAAGATGGTGGACTTGACGATGGTCACCGGGATCCTGTAGCCCGACGGGTCCACCTGCTCCTGGCTCTTGAGTGTCAGCCCCAACTTGTCCTCCGTGAACACGACCTGAAATTAGGCAGGAGGGGCAGCAGTAACTTGTCAGTCAATCAAGCACGACCACGACCTTTCAGCTTGTTCGGACACGCCGTCCTAAATGAAAAAAATGTACGACACCGCTAGGTCGAACCTCGTAGTCCTCGTAGGACTGGTCAGGTCCGAGATGCCAGCTAACAGGTTGAGGCCGAGACGCCGGGTAGCTGTGGACGGCGCTGCTGGAGCTGCAGGCCGAGACGCTGAGGCTGCTGCTGCTGGAGCTGCGGTGGCGGTGGAGCACCGAGAGGGACGAGCGACGGGGCCGCGGGGGCACCGCGTCCTGCGAGAAGCGGATCGCCTCCATCCTGCGTCTGCGTGGCGGCCTGGAATCAGACGGTCGCCTTGTTGCACAATTGCTGGCTTCCTGGACGTGTCGTTTCTTTTCTTCCGCCCTCTGGAATCAGTCTTCATATGAGCGTTTGTATAGTGTGTTTATCGTACTTAATCGGTTGCGTTATACGGATAACGTATGAGCGCACATCCGGATGATGTGTCCACTTGGTGACAGCAACGGTCCATCTGGTGTTGACTGAGCTCCTGGAAGGCAATCCTGATCTTATCCCAGGCTGATGAGGATGATTGCCAGGCCCTTGCTGAGTAGAATACTTGAAGACTGTAGTGCACCGCCGTCTATCAGCTGGCTGGCGTAGAGAACCCAAGCACCTTCAGTCGCGCCTTTGCCTGCGTGCTACTTAAGTAAAATTTGCGCAGGAGCTTCACCTCTTCTGCCTGTCACTGCCTCCGCCTCCCGTTTTGCACTGCAACAAACACGATGGCCTTGGTCGGTCCTTCGCTCCTGCTACTGTGCACGACGTTGCTGCAGTTTGTCGACGCCCACACTTGGATCGACTGCATGGACACGGACCGCTCCAAGATCTACGACCAGAGCGCGTCCTACATCTTCGGCGGCTCCGGTGGCAACGGGTTCTGCGGAGGCTACGGGGCGGGGTACCCGGGTCGCGGTGATGGCAGCATTGGCACGGAATACACCTTCAAGATGCTCCAGAACGAGGTGGAGGCTGGCACGGCCGCATGTGAGACCGTGGACGCCAACACGTACGCGGACTGGCGCACGAGACTCTCGGTTGCGGCAGGACAACCAGCGTACTTCGCGTACCTGCCTAACGGCCACATTGTCAAGGACAAGAAGGCGATTGGAACGCAGCATGGGGTGTACTGGACGGGTGAGGCGGGGACGTCGCTCACGTCTACTCTGGAGCTGACCGGAGAGAACCTAGTGGACGGCCAAACCATGGACTACGACGACGGGAACTGCGGTGAGTCCTACGACTACAATGGGAACCCGGGAGGACGTGCTGGTGATGGCAAGCCCTGCATCGGTGCATTCACTATTCCAGCGGGCACCGCGTCGGGCATCTTCAAAATGGTGTGGTTTTGGACGTTTTGGCTGGAGAATCAGAACTCCTACGTGGATCAAGCCCAAGCGAAGGGCTACTTTGGCGCAGCATACTCGACGTGCTTTGAGGTGGAGGTGACGTCGAGTGGCAGCGTTGCCAGCACTGCGAAAGCAGCCGCAACTGCTGCCCCGGACACTAGCTCCAGTGCTGAAGCAACGAACAATACGGCGATCTACAAATCTGGCGCGACTGCTACGTTCTCGGGCTTGGAGAGTGGTGACGAGAGTGTGGCCGGTGTACATGCCGCGGACTCGAACAGTAAATCGCAAGATTACAGCGAGGTTAACTTCGATAACGCCACGGAGGAGAGCAGTGCGTCGACTGCATCCTCGAGCAACGAATCCGTGGGCACTCTGACAGACAGCTCGGTTCCTACGAGCTCAAGCGGTCTGAGCATTGGGGTAGCGCTACTATTCAGTAGCATCACCGCGGTTGTTCTCTGCTAGGCCTTCAAAACTTCCCTTGAAAGGCCTCACACGATTTTATTGTGTAGGATGTTACGTGTTCACCACGTATGGATGTGAAAATGAAAGTAAGCGTTGTGTCAATGTCTGTCTTTCAAGCGATCGTTGCTTCTTCGCCTTGCTATTCTTCGATCAGACGTGCAGTTGGACGAGAAACCAGCACCCGGAAGTTAGTGTTGGAGAGCGACAGCCAGCGTGTTTCTTCGGTCTCGCCTTTGCGAAGAAGGTAGCGGTCAGTCTTCGGGTCGTAGCGCACTACTACCGCCTCGGTTTCTTCCTCCAAGTCCACATCGTATCGCTTCACGACCGACACGAGCGGATCGCCAAAGTGCCGGTTGTCAAAGAGTCGAACACGACACCCACGCACTAAATCGTCACCCCAGCACACGTGTTGGCTCGCATCGAAGTAGCGAATTCGTTGGTTGGGTCGCAGAACTTGCGGACCTTTTCCAGCATTGTTTGCGTCGCGTCCAGTGTCTCCTCGACCGCTATTGAGCTCGTCGGGGTCCCTTTCACTGCTGGTGTAGATGCCTTTGCCCTGCATCTCGTCACGAATGAAATTCCCTTTCCACGATTCCCCTGAAGCCCAATAGTACGTGCCGTAGCCATGCTTGAAGCCATCTTTCCACTCGCCAACGTATCGAACCACTCGTTTGATGTCCGCACTTCGCCCTACAGAGGTGGCATACTTTTCTTCGGGCTCCCATAGCGTGCCATACCCGTGCGGAACCACAACGCCGTTCTCCGTGACGCCATCTCCGTCATATTTGCTGCCGTCTTCGTAGCGCTTCACGATCTGTCGAGCTCGCCAAGCCGCGAGCTCCTCTTCTTTCTGCTCTTCTCGTTCACGAGCAGCTTGTGCATTTAAAATGCTCACCACCTTGGCCTTTTCTCCTCGGATGAACTCCCTTTTTGCCTGACGAAATGCTGATCGTTCCTCGAGGAAGCGACGTTCGAGCACTCCCCACCCCGTTTCGACGCCTTGATCTTCTCGATCATACTGCTCGATTTGAAAGATTGCCCCAGCCTCTTGACCGCAGGCCATCAATAAAGCACCCGCCGCTGCCTCCTCGGATAGTTCTTCCCCATCAATTGAAGGCCGACCAGCTTTCGTGCGCACGCGATCGATCGTCACTTGTTTGTACGGATACTCTGGCCATTGCAAACGTGAACCCGCACGAGCGTGGAGGGATCGGAGCGGGTCGAACGCAAATTCCAGCGTCCCTGAAGGGTCTAAAGTCGACTTGTACATGTCACCAAGTCGCAGAACACCCTGTCGAGTTCGTAAAATCCGTTTTTTTTTCTTCTTGAACACTGCAAATAGGTGCGTCGTCTAGCTTTAGAGGGGGGGGGGGTGAGATGTCAAGGTTTGGTCCGTTGAAGAACAACTCGAGACCATGGACCCAGCAGACTACACTTGGAATATCCAGAGCAGCCTGGCCTCGAGCTTAGACCTCCTAGAGGAAGAAGTCCTGCGTGAGGCAAGTAAACATGGTCCGCAGTGGAAACGAGACAAGCACCTCGTTGTTGAGGGTGAGCCTGCCGCTACAGTCCCAAGGTTCGGCTTGGGTGACGTCCTAGAGTGCGTTAAAAACAATCTCAATTGCCTGTGCTGCCCACTTTTTATGAATGCAGAGAAGTATCAAGGATATCCCCACGGAAGCCCCAAGTGGTGTCAAAGACGTCAAGTCGACACAGAGCTAGCAGTAGCCATCGGAGCTCCAATAATGCAGACGAAGGAGACGGGGCTAGGAGACACTTGCAGGTGAAGTTTGACTATCTCCTACTTCCAGTTTTTTGTACTGCTAGATACTGAAGCAATTCCCGGTAATTAGGTCGAGAATGAAAGACTTCAGGGTGAAGTTAAGCAGTGGCAACGTGAAGTGCAGCACGCCCGCGAAGAAAAACTCGAGTTAGAAACCTCATTTCGACGATTAGATCAAGAGATTGGCAACGGGTACCACCTCGTTGAGCGAAAGGAAAAGGAACTGCGGATCGCTGAGCTCGTGACGAAAAACCAAAAGGTTTGAGCGAAGCAACTGTAGGATACCGTCAAACTCGAGCACTAACAAGCGATTCCTTCTCGTGTGAGTTTAGATGTCACAGCTACTGGAAAGGGAGCTTCAAAGTCACGAGGAGCTGCGTCGAGCGCATGCAGCGTTGCAAGCTGAGCAGCGGAAGTTGACCGATCAGGTGACACTACTCAACCGGGTACTTGACAGTGTGGAAACCAAGCACACAGAGCTGTCCAGCTCCCATAACACACTTACCGTAAGCTATGAGGCGGCTCAAAATACGATCGAGACGCTGCAGTGTGAGATTCTTGCGCTGCAAGACAAGCTGGCCACGTCCGACACCCACGTACAGGTTGTTACTGAGTACGAAAACAAAATTCAGCACTGGGAGCGCACGTGCCGTGGGTTAGAGCAAAAGTGTGAGCACAAGGCTCAGAAACTCAAGCAAGCCCAGAAGATCGCAAGCGCAGCTCAGCACGAAGCGCAACGTGCTCTCGATCGCCAAGAAGAATTGGAGCAGGAGGTACGCAGCGCACACGACCAAATGATCCTAACTAACGCTGCCCTGAGGACGATGGAGGCCAAACTTGAGGCAAATTTGAAGGCTGCGCAACACGGCGGCAGTCAAGAATCGGTACGAGCGTGCCAAACGTTGCTCGAGAGATGTGATAAAATACTGATCGGGAATTGTGCTGTAGCTTCACCGCCGGATCCGTCAACTGGAGGGCGAATTGCTGCAAAAGAACCGCGCCATTGCAGAGCTCATGCAGACTTGTAACCAACTACTGAGCTCCCAAAAGCGACCTGATTCTGGCAAGACATCTCTTTCAACCAGGAATGGTCAGGCTAAACTGACCACGAGGATCACATGCTTGACCGACAAGCTGCGTACTACAGAAGAGTCTCAGTACGTGCAAAAAGGTTTTCATAAACGGAGGTTCAACGTATCGAGAAAAAAACAAAACTAAGACACTTGTGTGGCTTTATTAACCGTGCACAGTGTCCGAAAGAGCCGCAGCTTGGACATCCTCATGCATGCATTCCCGTTCTTGTTGCGTCGTCTGGATGCAATGCAGGACCAGCTTGCTGCGGCAGTCGAATCCAACGACATTATCACAAATGCGCTAGAGCAAATGCAAGACCAGCCGAACGCTGGTGCCGGCTCGATCAACCCTGCCAACGTCAACACTGACACGTGCGTGCGTGGTTCCATGTATCTCCACTTAGCGAGGGACAAGTACTTGCTCGAAGCTCCGTATCCGATTGAATTGCTCGCTGACCAAACTGGAGCTCGAGTGCTGAGCGGAAACCAAGAGCCTACAACTGAATTCACTAGGGCAAAGGCGAAGAAGTTCCCCCCATTCCGAGTCAAATGCAGTCTCATGAAAGCGAAAGATAATCAGCGCGAAGACGAGAGCGACGACCACCAAATGCACCAACTTGTTGTGCTTTCTGCCGACTCCAGCGACGCCAGTGGCGCCTCGTACTTGAATCGCAGCAAGATCAACGCGTTCCTTGAAGTGGTTCAAAGTAGCGCCGCACGAAAGAAGTTCAAGACTCTCATCATCGGTAAGTTAGCCGAGTGTCTGAACAAATTGCGCGAACTGGCCCACCGGTCCGCTTCCGAGGCGGCCGTGCAGCAAGCATCGATTCAAATGTTGCAGCGCGAGGTCGCCGATCTTCAGCAAAGACTGAAAAACTCTCATAGCGCTGACAACAACAGCACAGAGTATGAAGAAATGGCTGCAGCTACTAAAACCTCGTGTAGGACACGCCAATTCCTGCTGAAAATGGTTGATGTGTACGCCGAGAAGCAGCAGGAGAGCGACGACCGTCAAATGACGTTCTTGACCCAGCCGTTGACCAGTGATATGCTCATTTCGACGGCACATAGGAACCAGAACGAGAATTATGGGCCTCCTGACGATCGGCTGTGCCTTTCAGGGTGCGAACTGGAGGACGATGAGGTGGGTCAGCTTTTGCTGAAGATCCTGGTGAGTGGTGTGAGGTTCCGAGAGATTGATCTCGCCTCGAATAATCTCTCGGATGTTGGCGCTCAACACGTGGCTGAATTCTTGGAGAAAGCACCGACCAGTGTTCGCGTGGTGAGTCTCATGGGCAACAAACGGATAACGCGTCACGGAATCGAGTCGATGAGAGGAGGTCTGCTAAGAAATCAACGAGTGCAGCGGGTAACGGAGGACGAACGCGCCGTAGAAGATGGGGTTCTTCTCCGAGGTCTTGCCATTCAACGGGACTTCGACGAGACTGGAAATGCTACGGAAATGCTTTGTGTCATCCTACCGGTTGTATCAGAAAGAGAAGAGATAGACTGGAAGACAGCAACACCGGAAGCTGTCGATGCCATGTCGGAAAAGCTTCGTCAGCTCGGGTTCAGATACAATATTCGACCGTCATCAGCGCCTTCGCGTCTACGACCCAGCACCTACAGCAGCAAGAACCGCGTTGGGGGCCAGCAGAGTGAGCTTCGTTCTCGAACGTCCGTTCCAAGTTGTACCGGGGCCAGCCTTAACAGGAGAGCACCCGTTCCCAGCAGAAGCGAAGCCACCGCCACCAACAGGAGAAGATCTCTTCCGAGTACCGGGGTCACTAGCGATGCCATGTATCGACGTCAGCAGGTCAAACAGCAGCAAAATCTCCGGTTTCAATCTCTCGAAGCTGCTATTCAACGAGCTTCGGCACCCCAAGTAAGCAAGCCACAGACGGCAGCATCATCCAATACTCGGCCAACTTCTGGTCGCGCAGTCAATGGAACCACGATGACCAGTAGCAACAAACGCACATTGAGCAAGACGCACATGAATACGATACGAGGGCTGAGGCGGTAGCACTAGAAGCGAATAGGATAGTGCCAAATGAAGCGCTACCGATCGACGGCGATCCCAGTGCCAGTGCAGAGGTTGAGGACGCAGATGTCCCAGTTTTCGCTGCTTGTCATGCTCCGAAGACTCGCTCCCCCTTCGTCGTAACTTGCTTCTTTGCCTTCGTGGTTCCAGGCGGAGTGGGAGGAAGAGGCCGAGCGTTTGCAGAGCTGTCTGTCGTCAGTTCATTGTGAGCGGAAGGCCATCATCGCACCAAATCGCTCGGCCTCTTGAAGGCCTCGGACTCAAATGTCTGCGAGGTTGCGTCACGAGGTTTACACAACTTGGCTCAATTGTTTGGGATAACTAGCATCTCTAGTCAATCCTGGCAAGTTTCACGACATCGAAACACTACCGAGATGGAACGACACTCACAGGAAGGACACAGCAGCAGCAGCAAGGACAAATGCCACCGCTGGCCAAGACGGGAACGGCGGTGTCTTCGTGGAAAAACTCGTTTCGGCATTGGCCGACGCACTTGCTGTTGACGAGGACGCTGTGGAATCTACTGGTGCTGTGGTTGGTGATGCCTCCGAGTCGTCGGAGGAAGCCGAATCACCCGGAACTTCTGGTTCAATGTCGTAGCTGTCAGAACCCACTTCCGCAGCACTACTGCCTGAGCTTGAGGTGCTGTCGCTTGATGAAGGCGATCGGATGCTTGATGCCGAAGAACTCGTTTTGGCAGGGCGAACGGTTCCTACGCTGTTCGTCTCATCGTCCAAGGACGAGAACGTCGCCGAATCGAGAGAGGTGTATCCATCGCCCGATTGATCTGAGCTCATCGTGTCAGTCTCTGGTATCTCCTGGCTCTCCGTCGGAGGTGCTGTGGTGGCTGTAGGAGTAGCGGTGGTTTGAACAGGTGCCTGAGTTGCTGGAGCTTCTGTCGGCACTACTGGTGCGCTCGTAGTTGCCTCCGGAGCCTCAGTTACTGGGGCTGTTGTCTCGACTACTAGGGGGTTCGTCGTCGCGATCGGAGCTTCTGTCAGAACGTTTGCCACCGGAGTCGCGGTGGTAGGAACGGGGGTCTCAGTTGGGGCCTCAGTGGGAGCAGTTGTAGTCATCACCGGCGCACTTGTACCCGCAACGGAGACTTGCTAACGCAATTCCTTAGTCGACGCGGACCACATGGCTTCGCGAGGTCGTTCGTGACCCCGTGCGGTGCGAGAACGGACGGCAGCTCGCAGCCCACAGCCACGCGCCTCCGTTCCGGAAATCCGGCGATCCCTGGCAACGGCATCTCGGTGGAGACGCATACAAGAACCACAAGTGTACATGTTCATCTAAGACGACGCCTCTATTGACATTGCTACAATTCGCCAGACACCCGGCAAAGGCCAGGCACCCACGGCTTTTACTACGTCGCTCCGGCGGATCAACAGCTGGGAACCGTGAAGCTGGTCAACTGCGACTAGACTGGTCCGGACCGTCCGGGCGGCACCTGAGGCTGATGTGATACCCGTTGGCGCAAAAAGCGAGGTGCAGGCACCGCGCGCTGCATGGAATGGTGCTTGGGAAGGCTCAGCCGGATCATAGCAGCGCCCCGAACACCAACGCGAAGCCCAGGACCACCCACCGCTCGACGGCGCTGATGGAGCTGGTCGCGTTTTCCATCGTCGTTGCAGACGCGCTGCCGGGATTTCTTGATCCCGATCCCGATTCGGATCGCGACGCCGGGCCGGTCACCACCACCGACGGCGGCGAGGGCTCTTCCTGGCTGGCCTGACCCACATCACCGGCATCGGAGACCGAGCCTGAGCTGCTGTTCGCGCTGGCAGAGCTATCGTTAGCTGGGTGGACGGTGGCGACCACGCCCAGGCCGTACTTTGCGGTCGGAAGGCCATCGTCGTCACTGCCATCGACCGGCTCTGGAGCAACGGTCCCCGCAGCAGAGTCATCTGCCGTCGGAGCTGCTGCACCAACGAGAGGAACCGCAGCACCAACGATAGGAGCTCCTGTCTTAGCCACCGGTGCCGGCGTCGGTGCCGGAGTGGCTGGTGTCGGTGCCGGAGTGGCTGGCGTCGGTGCCGGAGTGGCTGGCGTCGGTGCCGGAGCTGGTGTCGGAACTCCAATCTTAGCTACCGGTGCCGGCATCGGTGCCGGAGTGGCAGGTGTCGGAGCTGGTGTCGGTGCCGGAGTGGCAGGTGTCGGAGCTGGCGTCGGAGCCGGTGTCACCGGGGCAGCAGTGCTAGTCGTTTGCGCTGCCGAAGCACCAGTCGTTTGCGCCGCAGCGGTTCCACCCGAGGTCACTTCCACCTCGAAGCACGTCGAGTAAGCTGCGCCAAAGTACCCCTTGGCTTGAGCCTGATCAATGTACGCGGTCTGGTCGTCGAGCCAAAATGTCCAGTACCAGACCATGTTGTAGACGCCCGGGGCGGTGCCCGCCGGCACGACGAACGAGCCCACACAGGGCTTGCCGTCACCCGCACGGCCACTAGGACTGCCGTTGTAGTCGACCGTCTCGCCACAGACGCCATCGTCATAGTCCATGGTGTGTCCGTTGAGCAAGTTCTCGGGCTTCATATCAAGGCTAGACGCGAGCGACGTGCCGGCCTGACCCGTCCAGTACACGCCGTGCTGCGTGCCGACAGCCTTCTTGTCCTTCACGATGTGGCCATTCGGCAGGTACGCGAAGTATGCGGTCTGACCCGGCGCCACCGAGATCCGCTTCCGCCAGTCCGAGTACGTGTTGGCCCCAACGCTCTGGCACACGGGTGTTCCAGCCTCGGCCTCGTTCTTCAACATCTTGTAAGTGTATCCGGTGCCAATGTCAATGTCACCGCGACCCGGGTACCCTGCGCCATAGCCTTCACAGAACCCGTTGCCGCTGCCGCCGCCGAAAATGTACGACGCGCTCTGGTCATAAATCTTGGATCGGTCCGTGTCAATGCAGTCGATCCAGGTGTGCGCCTCCGTACAGCGCGCCATCATTGAGAGCACGAGAGGCGCCAAGGCCATGGCCGACGAGACAACGGAGACCATTGTTGCTGCTGCTTATAAAAAAACTTGTGGCTGTATCGGCGCCGTGCACCGAGATGTGACCACGACTCGAGAAGTTAGAGAGTGTCGGCAGAAGGTTGGTCACCTGTTGTGGAAAATGCAACACGTTTTACTGTTATGTAGCGACTCGCTATTAGCGAGTGAACTGGTCTGGTTTGTAGGAACGGCACAGAGAAGAGAGCTGGGAGCGGAAGAAAAGCTGGGCATTTCCCCCCGCTGCCCTCGGTGTGATACCGGGACAAGCTGGTCGGGATCGGCCCTCGGCTGCCATAATAAAAGTCTTAACAAAGTCCAGGTGCAATTGTGTGCGCTTCCAGTGCGCTCGATGGTCGACGCCAGCTGGAACTTGGGAATCGATTTCCACTTGGCTCTGCTGCGGACGAAAGCTGGTTTTGCACTGCATACATGGCTTCGGATCGGAAACTCCCGCCACTTTCAAGACACCGCTGGCGCGTGCACATGTACAATGTACACCTGAGCCTGCGTATTCAACCACGAAATAATTGAATGGAACACTCGGAATGCTGCTGGGACTTGTATTCTGGTCTGGTAAGCAAGCAATCTATCTGTACGCATTACTTGTAGCACACACGGGGGGCGACCGGCGGATTATCCACGGACCGCATGACGAACACGGACTTCAAGCGGCCTAGCGCATCATTGTCGATGGCCGCTCAAGGACGCACATCCGGTTACGTCCAATTACCAATTAGACAAGGGGAGCCACCGTTCCCGGTCCAGCGGCGGCTTGAATCGAGGCGCACTCCACGAACGGCGCGGACTTCTCAGTACTCGTGACTCGGCAGTATCGGCAAATGTTGTCAATGCACCCCAAGCCTCCAGAACCGCAGCTCGCGTCGGTGGTGATGTTGATACCGACGGCTGCATCTCCCTCCGATACTGTTCGGGTGCATGATGGAGCTGCTGGCATCGGAGCTGGTTCTTTCCGCACCTGAGCTGGAGTTGCCGCAGGAGCCGCCGTCGTAGGCATCGGAGCTGCTGTGGTTGCCACAGGCGCCGTGGGAGTTTTAGGCGCCGTGGGAGTTTTTGAATTAACTACGTGTTGCGGCGTATTGCCACCGCCGGACGTCACTTCGACTTCGAAACACGTCGAGTACGCTGCGCCAAAGTACCCCTTTGCCATGTTCTGGTCCTTGTACGCGCCCTGGTTGTCCAGCCAGAACGTCCAATACCAGACCATGTTGTAGACTCCGGGCGCCGTGCCCTCAGGAACGGCAAACGAGCCGATGCACGGCTTGCCGTCACCTGCGCGATTGCTCGGATTCCCGTTGGCGTCGGACGTCTCGCCGCAGGTGCCATCATCGTAGTCCATCGTACGTCCGTCGACCAAATGCTCCGGGGTCATGTCCTTCGTCGAGGTGAGCGACGTCCCCACCTGACCTGTCCAGTAGACGCCGTGCTGGGTCCCAACGCCCTTCTTGTCCTTCACGATATGCCCATTCGGCAGGTACGCGAAGTACGCCGTCTGTCCGGGGGCAATCGATAGGCGCTTGCGCCAATCCGCGTACGTGTTGGTCCCGACGTCCTCGCAAACGGGGGCGCCAGCTTCTACCTCGTTCTTCAGCAGCTTGTGCGTGTACTCGGTGCCGATGCTGCTGTCCCCGCGACCGGGGTAACCTGCTCCGTAGCCATCGCAAAAGCCGTTGCCGCCAGCACCGCCGAAAATGTACGACGCGCTCTGGTCGTACAGTTTCGACCGATCCGTGTCAAAGCAGTCGATCCACGTGTGCGCATCCGCCAAGTGGTGAGCGACCGACAGCAACAGGAGAGGCAGGAAGGTTATCCGTGAGGAGACTACGGAGACCATGCTGCTTTCTGTCCGGAAGAAACCTGTGAGCTCGACGTGGGGATTCGGACACTGGCCGAGCCCAAGCAGTTGGCGACGCCAACCACTTTCGTGTCGTGGGGACGGAACGGCATCGTGGGAGCCTCCCGTAAACCGCGATGCCGTTACCTCCCGATCGTCGCAAGTTGACAGCCGTGCAGGTGGCAAGGAAGGGACCGGGAATGAGATCTGTGCTGTGCATCTGCCGCGGAAAGGCGGGATCGGTCAGACGTTCACAACAACCCTGTACATGTATTGACAATTTGTCAATTGCCACGACATTCGGAGCAAGGTTTTCATAGCAACGCGGCCTTCAGCACGACGCCTCATACTCGTGGCGTTGAGGGGACAAGTTGTTGGCCGTGAGCAACGCAGCGTTACGCTAGGTCGAGGATTTTTCCCACCAGGACTTGTTCGGACAGCAACGGGAAGATGCCTGCCTGGTTAAAGCGAACAAACTGCTGACTCACCATCTGGTCACGACTTGAGTCGGCTGTCGGCGAGTTCTGGTCTGTCGCGTCGCAGAGGCACTTGCTGCAGCCACTCAACTCCGGGGTGCAGCTCGTACACGTACAACTGAGAGCAATAGCAAAGAAGGCGCGAGCAAACTGCGTTTTGCAGTGAAAGCTTGGATATTTGTTGGACCACCCACCTAAATGCACACATGACAACGTCTCCCTCCATTCTTACATCTCCAGTTCGCCAGCAAAAGCTGCTAAATCTTACCAGCGTTCTGGTGACAAACGGTGAAACATCAGGTATGGATGATAGAGTCCAGGATTTCCCTCCGCAGCCGAATAAAATGCCGGCTAGCTAAGCCTTCTTAGCCCATGTGGACGGTCACGCGCTTGCCCATCTTGCCCATGACGACAAGGTGTTCGAGGTGGCCTGCCAGAGCCGCTGTGAACGTGGGGAGCACCGTGTAGTTGATCTTGTACTTCTTGCACACGTCGATGATGATCGGGGCGATGCCGGGGTAGTGGTACTGCGAGACGCCGGGGAAGAGGTGGTGCGTCACCTGGTAGTTAAGCGCACCCGTGAGGAACGTCGTGAGGAACGAGCCGTGGCCGTAGTCCACCGACGACTTGACCTGCGAGACCGCCCACTCGTCTTCGATGGCCGTGACCTCCTCGTCGCCGCCCGGGTACTCGCACGCCGTGGACACGTGGCTGACCTGGAAGTTGAAGGCCAGGTACCAGCCCGTCATGAACTCAGCCAGGAAGAAGACGCCCCAGAAGCGAGCGGGGCCCACTTGCAGCACGACCAGCGGGATGTAGATGCGGTAGAACGCCCAGAAGGCCTTGGACATGATCATCTCCGCCCAGTCGCCGATCGAGTGCGGGTTCACGCGCAGCGGCCCGTTCGTGAGCGCGATGAACGTCTCGAAGATGTCCTGCACACGGAACTTGAGGCCGAGCACGCCGTAGAGCGGCGGCAGGTACAGGTGCTGGAACTTGTAGATGGGCAGAAGCACCTGGCGGTACACAATACGCCGGACGTCGCTCTTGAAGTCCACCGGAAGGTCCGGGTCTGCGCCGGCAACGTTCGTGTAGATGTGGTGGCCCACCACGTGCTGGTTCAGCCACGACACCATGTTCGCGCCGGCGACCCAGTCCATGGCGAGTCGCCCAATGAGGGCCCAGCCCGTGGGGCTGCTCGTGATCGCGGCGTGCGACGCGTCGTGCATCACGTGGAGCAGCGGCAGGGCCTGGCAGACGCCGAAGAGGGCGCCCCACGCGTAGTGCGCGTAGATGTTGTCGGACAGCTGCTGGTTCATGCCCATGTAGGACACAGCTCCGAGGATGGCCACGATGGTCATGCGCCACAGACCCGAGTACGGGTTGCGCGGGTCCAGCTTGTTGTCCTTAAAGTACTGGCCCACGCGGTCGCGGCACTCCTTGTAGAAGCCCGTGTCGGGCCTGTACGTGGGGAACTCGGACCCTCCGACCAGCTTGCCGACGGCGTACTTGGCGAGGATCTTGTCGGCTCGGTTGGAGAAGGGGTGGTACGAGTCGAACGTGTCCGTGCACTCGCGGCCGGAGTGCAGCAGCACGAGCTCGCGTCCTCCAGGGTGGCGGTCAGCCCATTCTGGTGGTGCCAAACAACAAGCAGCAAGGGGTGAGCGTCATCCGCGTCAAGACCTCTGAGCAGGGGACTGGAGAACGCACCGGTCACGTCGTACACGACGCCGCGGATGATGACCCAGGCGCTCTTGGCCGTGTTGTGCTTGGCCACGTCCTGCCACGTGAAGGCGGCGCTGTCCTGGTCGGCCGCGGCGGCCTTGCGCTGGTGCAGACCCTCGGCACCGCTGGCGACGGCCTTCTCGGTCTCGATGGGGGCCATGGCAGCTGTCAGTTCGTCAATGGGTGGCGAAGCGCGTGCGTGGAGGTTCCGATGGTCCTTCCGGGCGTGGGTGCGAATCGAAGTGTGATGTCATCCGAGGAGCTCCATCAGTAAGGTACCAGCTATTTGTTCTGGACGAGTTGTGCAGGGTATCAATAGAGGAAGGTGAAGTTGAAGCCAACAGGAGTTGCTTTCTGAAAGAAGGTTCGACGGGGTATGCATTCTCAAAAGGTTATGTGGACGTGGTGTGGCAGCTGGAAGATCGCCTCGCGAAACGTGTGGCTCTCGGCATGGGCCACGCCTCTTTGTAGCCAAGTGCGGCAGCCTCCCTCCCGTCTTAGCAATCGACGGCCTCCTCGGCCACAAGCGACGGTGCTGGCCGCGCAGGTAAAGACAGCGTGGCCATTGCTGCGCTATTGTTGTCGTGCAGTTTTCTTCGCTGCGCGCTCCAGGCCGAGCTGCCGCTTGGTGGTGCCGTTCTGATGGTCTGCACTGCTCGGACAAAGACCCGGCCGAGAGCCGCGGAATTGCGTATTTATGGGTGGAATTAGTTAATTCAAGGTACACCGTACCCGATGTTGCTCATGGCTACATCAGAGCTTGATGCGGATGTGCATGTGCTGCAACACGGACGCGAGCGTGCAAGCCGCTAGCATGTACGCCAGCAACACTCCGGAGGCGACACCAGGGCCCGTGTTGATGGTGTGCATGCTCAGGTTCACGGCGCCCGTCATGAGATTAGCCTGGCAAAATGTACATCGTTAAGGTTGCGCGATGCCAGGATAGTCCGACAAGCGGGCAGCGTACCACGATGAAGACGAAGAGCTGGTTGTGGTTAATGCCCTGGTACAGGAGCGGCGCCCTCGGCAGCATGCTGCACGCATCATACAGCATTGCGTTGAGCGGAATCTTGTTAGTAGACGGAGCTTCTGGCTGTGCAGGAGCTTACATTGACCACGTACCAAACAGTTTGGATCCCGCTGTAGAGAGCTAGCAAGGTGAGAGACTCGGCCAGGACCCAGAGCAAGTACGACAGATTCAACTGAAGGAAACAAAACATGCCGGTGGGTGAGGAATTGGGTTAGCTAAGAGCGAGGGAGGAGCTGGCACTTACCATTCGACGGGACGGGCGTGCAACAAGGCGCACGGAGAGGAAGGTCGATAGCCACAGGAACCCAGCGATAACAAAGAGCGTGACGGCAAGCCACCTCATGTTACGGTGCAGTTTTGAACCGTTGAAATCCATGTAGCCGAAAATGCATTGGCCTGCGTAAACCGAAAGCATATAGAGCGAGCTGTAGCCTGGGCCAAAAAAAAAAGCAAACACATTTAGTCTATGCGGCCATTTGTTGAGCTAGCCAAAATGACCGACTTACCGGCCAGGCTGAGGATTCCTTCCCGGTTCTGGCTCATCAAATTGTCCCGGGGAGCATGTAGGATGTACTCCTCACCGCCGTATTGCGAAAGATACACCTGGTAACCTGTCATTGATCGGTCAGACGCATGGCAGTCATCACCTCCTATCCGAGCGTATGATACATACCGAAGGCGATCAATGTCGCCACAACGGGACTCGAGGCCCGTTTGCCGAAGACACGAAGGAACGAGTACACGAGGTACACGCCTGCCAGCGTAAAGTAGAAGTTCCAGTGAACTCCGTACTCGGACACGTGCTCCTTAACACCACAGACGTTGTTAGCTTGCAGTCTTATCGTGCAGAGGACAAAATAGTGCTAGCATCGCGTACCTGGTAGTTAACACTCTTGACAGTCAGAAATCTCGCGATCCCAAACACCAGCACAAGTGCAATTGGTCGAAGGAAAGCGTAGCACTTCTTCACAAAGCTCTGAGTTTGCTCGGAACGAGGTCTGCATCGTCCCAAAGACGCTCAGCAATGCTATCTGTCATAGTTCAGCTAACGCTACAACGTACCTCTTGGTGCTAGCGCTAGAACGAGCTTGACGGGCAGGCGCTGACACAATCGCCGATGAAACGATGAATGCGCCGACTCCGATGTCCATCTACGCCGTTACAGACAGGCCCGCTTAGAAGTTGACGCAGTTGCAGTTGCAGTGTGGGGTGTCATTGAAACAGCAATGCATACCACACTGAAACCATAGTTTTCCGTCTTGGCGAAGCGACGAGGAAAGACCGTGAAATCGACTGCCAGGATCGCGAAGCACCTGCATCGTCACGAAAACCAGAGAAGCGATGAGTCTTCTCACGACCTAATGCAACGTCGCTAACAAAGCCCGCCAACGCACGTAGAGATCATGATCTGTGCTCGGAAATTCGTCAGGAACGGCAGCTCCTTCCCGAGCAGCTGGTTCATCTTCTCCTTCCTGCAGTGTTTGCGAATAAACTCCTTGGCATGGAACCTGGACAGGACGCTCAAGATCGCCGCCAGCGCGTACACCATTGCTAGCAGCGGCACTGCGTACTCAGCGAAGCTGAAGCCGATCATCGTAGGCACCACCGTCACGACGAACTCCAGCAAGATCGTCGCCGCCAAGTTCTGCCACATCACTGTCCTTTAGCACCAATGCGATAACTGCTGCAATCCCTACCACCACACCCGAGCACTTACAAAGTTACCAGCATCCAATTTTCGGATCCCCACGACCTCCAGCAACAGCATAAGCTCCGAGTAGAGCCACAGGCTCCCCTGATACGATGCAACAACGCCATGTTTTAGTGTCCCCCGAGTCGAATTCTCAGCGGTTGAGCCCCGCTCCACCGCCATAGCATTTGAAATTCACTGCGCACCGGTGCGATGGCGAAGACGAGGAAGACTTCGCGTGCGCTGGTGCCGTGGAGGCCGGCCACGAAGGCCTCCTTGGCGAGCTTGTAGTCCTCGTCCATCACGATGGCAATTTATCAACTGAGACCGATATATCGCCAATCAACGCTCGATATACCAGACATTCGGCCAATCATCGGCGGAAGGGGGGCAATTTAGCGTCGCAGTTTGGCATCGCACACGACTCGAGATGACTGGTACGAATGGCAAAGTGTTTGCCCGCCTCGCCGTGGATCTGCGTTGCGCCTAGCCACGTGATTTTTGTATGCACAGGATATGCCTGAAGAGGCAACGAGATACTGACGCTGATTGCTCTGTGGTTTCATTGGGTTGGGGCGCAGACTACGCGGAAGAGCAGACCATGGAGGTGGAGGCCCTCGAGGCCATCTACATGGACGACTTTACCAGTGCGTGCAGTGCCGTATTGTTGCAGTTTTTGTTTTGTCGCCAAGCATCCTCAGTGCATTAATTGTAATCGTTGGGTTGATGGTGTGGCAGAGCTGTCGGACAAGCCGCTGACCTACCAGGTGCTCGTGGTGCCGAACCAGGACGGCGAGAACAACTTCGGTGCGTTGGGCTGCCGTTGCTGTGGCTTTGCTATCGGTATTTAGTGGAGTGGTTCGCTGATAGTGCTGGGTTATGGTGCTGGGTTTGGTTTTGCTTGCGTGCAGTGGCGTTGGTGCTCAAGGCGGAGATCCCGGAGACGTACCCGGACGTGGAGCCGAAGGTTGGTGGTGGTGTCATTGCGTACATGATGCGATGGCTGGTAATGAAGTACTGATAGTGCTGCGCATTTTGCGCTTTTTGCCACACAGATTGAGGTTGTCGTGAAGAAGGGTCTGGCGGACAGTCAGGTGAAGGAGATCAAGCAGGTGCTGGCGCAGCAGGTCGAGGAGAACATGGGCATGGCTATGATGTACACGCTGTCGGAGGCAGTGCGGGAATATTTAGTGGAGAACAACCGCGAGGGAAATGTATGTTGCGCGCTGATGCTGGTTTGCAACGCGAGAGCGGTTCAGCTTGCCAGGCTGTTGTGCTGTGTGTTGCTGATGTTGACATGTATATTTCTTTTGTGAATCTTCTTCGTGCCCGTGGACAGGATGGATCGGAGCACCAGGAGATGTTGCGTCGCATGGAGTTGAAGAAGAAGAAGGAGGATAAAGTGGAGGCAGACAAACTAGAGGAGGTGGGTCAGAGGAGGAAGCGGACATTGCATCGCGGGACTGCAGCTGCTAACGTACTGACCTTTTTTGTGGCTGGGATAAACGATAGGCTAATGCGAGCGCTGAGGAGAAACGGAGTGAATTCCACGGTAAGGACCGCGTTTGCTTGCTCTCGTGCGATGGTAGCAAAGTAGTTTTCATAGTACTAACGTACGGAATGACTTTGGTTTCTGACGCCTTGTAGGTACGCCTGTGACCGTCGAGGCGTTCGCCGTCTGGAAGGCCACGTTCGACGCCGAGACGACCGACACGAAGAATACCTCCGTCAAGGACGAGGCCACTGCGAAACTCACAGGTGCGTACTGCATCGAACACAGCCAGACTCGGAACGAACCGAAAGCTGTGCCCACCGTGTCTAACGTAACATTTGTTCTCGCGCAGGTCGTCAGCTGTGGAGCAAGGGTCTGATCACGGAGGATGGCGCCGTGGAGGCCGAAGCCGAGGTCGAGGGCGAAGATGCCGATACCAATATCGAGGGCGAAGATGCCGCAGAGCAAGACAGCGGGGTCGTGGAGGAGGATGGCGACGACGTCCAGAAGTAAACATGTAGATGACCACTGCAACTGCAATGTAGCCATATGCTTCCGTAGAGTCCACATGCTTGATGATAGGTTTGACAGTTGTGTGAGCCCATCACGGGCTAAAAATACCTCATCGTCCATATTGAATAAGATATTGACTGCCAAGAAGGCCATGGCGATCCCGCGCGTATCCGCCTACACTTCCGCGGCCAAAGCGGGCGCCGGTCCGCCAGACGTGGAGACAACGGAGACGACCGCGTTCTGCCAGTGCTGCCAGGTGGCTTGTCACCGCTTCCGCCCCACCAAGCCATGCAGCGTCCGTGCCCTTTCGACCGTTTCCTATTCGTCCTGATATTATTTTTCTCTAAACAATAGTTTTGTGTGTGAACATGGCTACAGTTTTGCCACGCGCGGGTGTGCCAATTCTGCTCGTGCGGGACGGAGCCCCACGTGCTGTGCAAGAGCTGCCAGCCGCAAGTGCGCGGCGCCCAGCCGGCCTTCTCGTTCCGGCAGCTGCTGTGGCGCTTCAAGATGCTGCCGTTCGGCTGCCACGGCGAGAAGTGGCTCTTCCTGGTGCGCAAGCGCCAGTCGTTCGTGGTGCCCACGGACCTCACGGGGGACGAGTACCAGTGGCTCGTGCACCAGCTGCCGAGGCAGCGCAGACTGCAGGGAGCGCACTTGGAGCAGAAGCGGACTCTGGATAGAGTAGGTGGCATAATTGTATAGCTATAAGTAGAGAACGGGAAAGAGACTGACGTTGGTTCTGTCTGCTGTGTAGGATGTGGATCGCACGTTCCAGCAACTGCAGATACGGATGGCCAATGCCAAGCGAGCGAACTTCTTGGCCAAGTCACAGTACTCGTCGTCCGAGTTTATGACGTGGAAGTCCAATACGCATCAACTGTTGAGTGTGTTCTTGATGCTTAAGCCGCAGATTGGGTACTGCCAGGTTAGGAAGATTCCCGCTCGCTCGTACTTTTGCTTCTTCGTCTTCGACTAATGATTTACTGGTTTTTGCTGGAGTAGGGGATGACATCTGTGGCTGCGGTGCTCGTCCAGGAATCCAAGATGAACAGCGAGATCGCGTTCCGCCTGTTCCTGGCTCTCTCGGAAAAGTACAGACTGGACGACGTGTATCGTCCCGACATGAAAGATGTGAACCTTCGCTACTTCCAGCTGGATGAAGCTCTCCGGCTGCACCTACCACGTCTGCATGCCCACCTGTCAGATCGAGATATCCACCCTTCAACCTACGCGTCTTGGTAAGCTTGAAACTCCTATGTGTTGTCGATATGCGCTGTCTTGGGGTCTAACATTGTTTCATCGCAGCTGGATCTTGACGTTGTTCACAGAATGCCGGCTGTTCCCCCACCGTTATGTGGTTGCGTTCCTGGATTTGTTTTTTGAGTTTGGCTGGAAAGTGTTTTTCCAAACGTGTTTGGCTATCTTCAGCATTATTGAGGTAAGACATAATCTCTCTCAAAGACCATGATATTGGTATTTGAGAGACCATTCGAGGTTCTTATGGCCTAAACGGATATGTTTCTTCCAATGCGTGCAGACTCCGCTTCTACGCCAGTCAACCCCCGGTGAAATCTTCGCTTACCTGTCGAAGGTCACTTGGTTCCATCGACACAAGGTAGAGATAGTTTTTCTTTTTTATCTGTCACCTTGTCAGCAACTAACATGTTTCCTCTATCAGTCCGACAGCGATCTCGATCGATTTTTCGCGACTGCAAGGGCGGTCAATGTACGTAAAACATCTGGTGGCAGTCGTTGCACGAGTTCTAACTTAACTATCGGGCTTGTCTGTGCTGCGGCAGATCTCGAGCTCTTTCCTGGACGTGCTGCAAGGAGAATACTCAACTGAGGCCAGCATGAGCATGAACGAATACGACTAATTGGCCAAGGATTCATCCATCTGTGAACAACGGGTTCGGCTTTCTTGCGAGAAAAGTCAGGACACCAGGCAGCGTACAAGATAAGCTAGCCGGCACATTCGACTGAAGGGTGGGCGTGTTGCGAATGCACCAACCACCCGGGCAGCATAACCCAAGCATGACCAAGAATGCAATTGGATCTGCCAACTTGAGGCGGGTAGCCGCCCAAGCGCGGCACCCAGAACGTTTGACGTGGCGATCGTGCGCACGTAGCAAAAGTGAAGGCAAGAGGACAGTGAAAGAATGAAGTTCGCGTTCATCTACGTTGAAAATGCTACGGCCTAATAATTATAACACGACACCTTTGCTCCTTTGCCGGCCTGTTCATTCTCCTCACAGACTTGGCCTACCCTTCATGCCCCATGTCCCTGTGGCGTTGTCTCGAACGTAACGTGCTGCGTAAACGACACGCGCTTACGCTTGCGCAGCGAGGCCGCGAGCGCGCGTGGCTTGGCACGCTTCGCTGCGACACCAGTCTGCGAACCCCACTTCAAATGATTGAAAAGCGCTTCTGAAAGGAGGTGCTCGCGAATGACTCCATCGTTCACCAGCGGCCGCACTTTGCCATAGAGATCGCTGACGCTCATGGTGGGAAAACGTACAAACTCCATCATTTCTGCCAATAAATCCCCCATCGGCTTGTTAGCGTTCGCGACGCGGGACTCGCCCCACATGACGAGCGCCTCCATTAGCGCCAGCTCTCGAATCTGCAGTTCGTCCTGCGGAATAAGCTCGAGTAGTATTTTCTCTGGCAGTTGAACCACCTGTGGGTCGCAGAATACTTCGTGCGCATACTTGAGTACGAAGCCCTTGCACATTTCCCGCAGCGCGACCAATTCATACATCTCCGCAGCAATCAGCAGTCCCAGCACACTCTCCAGATCCAGCACCACGTCGCCCGTGTACATGAAGAGCAGCATCTTCTCCACACTATTGGCCTCAATGTCATGCAGTTCCACGTCTCGTAGCGACGACTCGCGCATATTCCCTGTCAGCATCGCACGGAACGGCGGCGAGCTGGCTGCCAGAATGAACCTGTGGGCGTGAAACCGTCGAACGCCCCCCGTTCTGCTTCCATTGCTCGCCGCATGTCCGTCCCCATTGGCGTCTCGACGGGTTTCATTGCGCCCGACACACAGCACTACGTCTGCGCCAATCATCGACTCGCCGAAGCTCTCTTGCCCGTCCCCGCCACACTCGACCGCCTTCTTCATCCTCTCGGCCAGATCCCGATGGTCCGAGCACGCCGTCGACACGCGCTTCCTGGCGCCTCGACGCCTGCCAGGTCGACCGGACCCCAAGCTCACCTCCGACGACGTCTCGGACCTGGAATCCTCGTCCTCGTTGGACTGCGGCGTTGTCGACTCGACGTCTGCGAACGGCGACAAGCTGGCGGCTGGCGGGCCCGTGGGCGAGCCTGCCAGTGCGTCCGCCATCGGCAGCGGCGGCGACGTGGGCGGAGAGCGTCTCTGGACCGGCGGAGGACTCGTGTCTCGCTCGGTGGCCGGCAGCTCCTGCGTCATCTGGTCCTCGATGGGGATCTGCGTCTCTTCCTCGTCGTCCGAGTCTTCCTCCATCTCCTCGGAGCTCTCCACGCCCTGTCGTTCAGCTCGAGCTCGGCGTCGACCTCGCAGGTCCGCGGCATCTGCACCGGGCCGGTGGGACGTCGTGGCGCGACGTGCAGCGGCAGCGCTAGCGCCACTGGAGCCACCTCCTGCCATGCTCGAGCGAAAAATGCCTCCGGGCTATTTTTGAAGATGGGTTTCGACCAATCGGAGGAGAAGTATGGATGTCAAACCCGACGTGCCACACTTTGTGCACACAGTTTAGATTTCTGCGGGATGATCAAGGGGATCCTCATCGTGAACAACCACGGCAAGCCGCGCATCGTCAAGTTCTACGAGCACGTGGTGCGTCTGCGTGCGGCTCCGCAGGCATCGTGACGACCTCTTTCTCTAATCGCTAACGCGCCGTATTTAATTTTGCCAGCCCGATGCCGAGCAGCAGGCCGTGATCCGAGACATCTACACGCAAGTGTCCAAGCGCCCCGACACGCTCTGCAACTTCCTCGAGGGCACGTGCGTGGCCCTGCAACTGTGTGGATAAGTGCGTATTGAGCCTGTACTGATGACAGCTGTGGACGCGCAGGGTGCGGTATTGGGGGGACGGTGTGAAGCTCATCTACCGGCACTACGCGACGCTGTACTTCGTCTTCGCGGTGGACAGACAGGAGAGCGACCTGGGCATCTTGGACCTGATTCAAGGTGTGTGTGGGGTGCTGCCACAGTGACGGGGCTGTGTTCTGACGAGTGGCTGTGGCTTGCTGCAGTGTTCGTGGAGACGCTGGACAAGATCTTCGAGAACGTGTGCGAGCTGGACCTGATTTTCCACAGCGACAAGGTCCACTACGCGCTGGACGAGATCGTCATGGGCGGCATGGTGCTGGAGACCAACATCAACGAGGTGCTGACGGCGGTGAACGAGATGAACCGGTTGGACAGCGTCTCGTCCAGACGCTCGCTGCAGTCGACCATGAAGAAGTAACAAGAGGGACGAGACCAGTGTACAGGCGTCAGCGACTAGGCTGATGCAGCTTGCAATTGCAGCAGCGCGAGCGTTTGAACAATACCCCGCGCGTGAGTCAGCGTTTCGATCGATTTCGCAGCCCCCGCGGCTCGTTACGGCGCTGCAGTCGGCTGTCCTCTATGACCGATGTCAGTTCTGTCTGTCTCGAGCCTAAATAAGCTTGCTCTTCTTGCCCTTCTTGTCGTCAGCCGTCAGGGCGGCCAGGGCCTTGGCCTCCTCCTCGCGGTCGCGCAGCGCCTTGGCCTCGGCCTCCTTGGCCTTGGCCAGTGCCTCCTGGTCCGGCAGCGTGCCGCCCAGTTCCAGCACGAGCTTCTCCAGCACCGCCACTTTGTCGCCCATCTGCTCCTTCTCCCCCAGCTCCGCCTCGTAGCGCTGCTTGTACGCCACCATCTGCGACGACAGCGATAGCGTCAGGAACGCCACGCCGATGTTGAACACGTTGAGCTTCTGCGTGCGCAGGTGCGAGATGAAGGACGTGGGGTACTCTGCAGCGGCAGTCATGGGGGTTAGTCCAGCGGTTAGCAGCCACGAGGGTTACGCGGCAGCAGCAGCAGCAGCGTACCCTTGCGCGGCGCCGCCGAGGAGAAGCGGCGGATCCCACGAAGAGCGAACATGTTGCCGCGGATGGAGCGAGTCTGGTGTGTGGTGGTCATCTGCAGGGTTACCTTCGAAGCGTAACCGAAGCGTAACCGGGGTACGCGCAGGTTGAAGTGAAGGTAAGATTGCCTTGCTTCAGGCAAACCGGAGATATTTTAGGCAACTGTAAACTGGAGATAAAAGACGAACACGAGCAGCAAGAGATGCCACCGAAGTTGCAACGTGAAGGGGGTCGAAGGAGCTTCGGCGTCAATTGGAACCAGGTCTGCTGCATCTACTTATATAGTACTACATGCAGGGTTCGCGTGCCGCACCACTGTGTGCTGCGAAGAATGTTGCAGACTCGTCAAAACTTTGCGCATTTGGATGGATACTGGCAAAGTTCCTAAAACAGCATACACACACAACACAAAAACAACGCGAGAAGCAAGGCATCGTGTTCGTGGTCTATAATAGTTGCAGATCATACGCCTCGTGTCGACAGGCAGACCGTCACATCCATCTGTCATGGTCCCTATCGTCATCCTGTTCGTTTCCACCGAGCACTCACCGTCCAGCACACAGCGGACAAATGTACTTGTCTTCAGTGTTGGCCATGGCCGCAATAATCACACTGTGCAAGAATAGAACACATGAAACCATTAGACAAAACCCCAGCGAGTGATACCGCAACGATGACGTACGGAGTAAGGCTCGGGTCGCAGGCACCGTGCACCCAGAGCTCGCACGAGTCACAGCACACAAACGTATTCTGATCGTCATCCTCGTAGACTTCGTTGCACACAGGGCAATATTGGCCAAGAGCACGCAGCTCGCGCTCGCGTGCCAGTTCCTTCTTCGTACGAGTACGCTTCTTTGCCGAGGGAGCCGCAGGGGCAGCAGCCGCGACAGGAGCAGGCGCTGCACTTGCCGCTGCCCTCTTGGATCGCGGGGTACGAGACGAAGGCGTCTTGCGCTTCTTCGAGGCAGATGTGGGGGATTCTACCAAGACGGCCGTCTCGGTGTATTGCGTGCTCTTTCGCTTCCGAGACGAAGACCTTGCAGGTGTCGACGCTCCCTCTTCATCCTCAGGGAAACCGCCCTCTAATGCCTCCGGTTTTGTCTCAACCACAATTGCCTCTACATGACTGGCTGAGTGCGTCTGCTCGACCTCGAACGCTGAAGCTTGTGAAGTTGAGTACAGATCCGCGTACACGAATCCATTCATCTGTGCAGGAGACGGAATCGGGGTCGGGCCGTCGCTATCGGAGTCCTCCACATGTTCGCGCTTACGACGATGCTTCTTTTTCTTCTTCTTGTCCTTGCGACTGTGGTGTTTGCGGTCCTTCTTGCGTTCCCTCGACGACCCCGTAGCAGCTTCAATCTCCTCCCTCGAAAACTTGAGAATCACCGCATCAGGAGTGGCAACATCTTCCTGCACGTGCTCCGCCACTTGCTCGCCCGATGCCTCCAGCAATTCCTGCTTCTTGTACTCCTTCTGCTGCTTCTTCAGGAGCTGGATCTGGTGCTTCAGTCGCTTCTTCTCTTGCAGTGCCGCAGCAGCCGCGTGGTCCTTCTTGCGTCGCTCCTCTCTTTTCTTCTCCACGCGTTTCTTATCAAACAGATCCGCCCTCTCCAGCTTCAGATAGCACTGCAAGCACAGATCGACCTCGGTCTTCTCCTCCACCATTTTTACTTCCGTCGTCCGCGGAACAATGTTGGCCATATTCTGCGCCACAAAGGCATTGGCCAAGCTCGTGGCAACATCCGTCGCCGCAACGGTCTTCACCACCTGCTTCTTCACCTTCACCGAGCGCGTCTGTGTGCGCCACAGCGGCGTCGACTGCGTCTTGCACTCCCGACACGTCTTGGCCAGCAGCGGCACGGGGTCCAGCACCGCCGCCATCGGCACAGCTTTGCGCTTGCCCCCCCGTCCTCTCGACGGCTTCGTCACGGGTTTGAGCGCGAACTCCCGGGGCGGCCACGGTCGGTCACGCACGAACTCCACCGCCTCCTCCGCGTCGAGCTTCTTGTCCGGGGGGTAGAATTCCTTGCCGTTGCCGTCGAAGAGCCCGTCCATCTTCATCTTGCGCAGCAGCAGCTTGTCGTTTGCTGGCTGGGGCGTCCACGCGTCGCTAGGGACGGGCCGGAACTCGAACTGGTCCGGAGTCGCGCCCCCCCACTGCGAATTGCGCTGGGCGAAGCAACTGCGGCGCAGCAGCTCCAGCTCCGTGTCGATGCGCAGCGTCATCTCGCTGACCTGTTCCAGCTGCTGCGCGCGGCCGAAGCGCGCCTCGAGCTGGCTGCGCACGTCCCGCCGGGACTCCACGTGGCCGAACAGCGCGACGGCGGGCGCGGGCACGTCGGGCGCGGGGGCGGCGCTCACGGACGCGTGGCACGGCAGCAGCGGCAGCCCGTCGCTGCCCACGCGGAACGGACGCCCTGGCGCCGCGCGTGACGGGGCATGGTTCGCTCGAGTGCGAGTCACAAGTGAAGACCCAGAGGCTGTGGCGGGCATTTGGGCCAGAGGCGTTCGAGGCCAAACAGGCATCGAGACAGAGGGACGATCCTCTTTATAAGCGCTTTTGCCGTTCCGTACAGAGAGGGAATTTGTCGTGGGCTGCAAATCTGAAAAATAAAAACCTAAAATTCAACCAAGTGTTTTGCATGACCACTAACGTACAAGACTACAGTTGTGAGAGTAGGCCTCAATCTCAAATCGTCAACTCGGCGAGGGAGGTCTCATTTTGTGGATACCGATGAGGTTTCTTTGGCAGTGCGAGATTTACAATCCATAAATCATAAATCCCAAATGACAGTTCTTCTAAGACCGATGCAGACCGGATGCAGTACTGACTGACATGTTTCGCTAGAGGAAAAAAAATTCCTGATGGGCATGACTTCGCTGAAAGCTGTGGACCGACATAAACCCCAAGCTCTATCTTGACGACTTGACATGTGAGTTCATTTAGACAACGCCGCAGAATCGCCTAGTTTTCTTGACACATTTTTATCCTAGCGAAGCCTTCGTTTCATCAGAGTTCATTACGAGTGAAAATTCCGACTGGAAGCTTGAGGCAGTCTTTACGCAAGATGCCTATGGTTGAAAGCACATTATCTTATGCAGACCCCGTCGAGCGGTCGCCATGGAACTACGGCATCTTAACCCACATTGATTGAACTACGCCGTAACGAAGAGAATCGCACCACAGACCATTTTGCGAAACGCAGGGTGTACAGACTATCTCAAGCTTGATTGACTTCAACCCACAAGTCTATCAATCCTAATGCGCCATGGTGACTATTTCGCTGTATTTGAGCACCACCAGACTTCATTTCCCAAAACATTTCCGTGTCAACAAGCAGAACCCTTTAAAGTGGAGATAGCTGAACATGCTGAGCTTCGGGACACGAAAGAAGTGCGTGGAGGAGTGGACCAAATATGACCTGCTGGAGGAGGAAGCTTTTGCACTCCTGGAATCGATTCTTGAAGATGAACACGGTGAAGCAGTCAGTCGAGCTGTCACCGACGCAGCTGATCTCGATGAGCGCCACGACGAGCGGGGGGAGGAAGAGGCTTTTGCTTTCCTTGAGTCGATCTGTATCGAGGACGATTCACCCGATAATTATATGTACGAATGCTTGCTAACGGAGAAGCAACGTGCGGAGAAGGAAGTGTTCGCGCTGCCCAAGAGAGTTCTTGAAGACAGCGACGAACCAAGTGATCACGATATCCTCGCCCATAGTCTTAAGGAACACCAACCGCAGGGCGTCGATCCGTTGGAGATGAAGAAGCTCGAGGATGCCGCATTCGCACTCCTTGAAACAATTTTTGAAGATGACGACGACAAAGAAATCCTTTTTCCTGTGCACAAGAGGAACTAGCTCCCAAGCAAGAGGTGAAGAGAGGCCTGAGAAGAAAAGCTTAGTGCTTGAATCGACCATTCAGGATAACACTTGGAGCTTGACAACAGGATCGAGTGCTGTATCAACTTGGACCTGTCATCCGGAGGCGATTGGGATAGTACCTTCATAATTACTACGTAGTATATTTTGTTCCGCTGAGCAGGACGCATATTTCGACTATTTATCGTTGCGACGGAGCACAACCCGATCAACGCCACTTGCTGCACCGGTGAACTAACTGCATTGGTTTGTGTTCGGTGCATAGCCGAAGTAGACAATTCCTAGGTCCTGGATGGGTCCCCCATTACGACACAGCGTCAAACCACGGAAGTTGCAGAGACTATTGGGTGGCCACTTCGGCAGCGTGCCCCAACTGGGTAAAATACTGTCGAAAGCGATGCCGCTGGCGACGCATTCGCAGCTCACCAGGCATCTGCTGGTACACCTCTGCAGGTAAGAGAGAGTGAAGAGCACCTTCTGCTATCACAACGGTAGACACCGCGGCTAGGAAGCCACCTAAAAATGCACGCACAACGCACAGTTAAACCACTTGACAAGCAAATTCTAAAGACACAAGCAACCCAAACTTGCCTCGGATTGGCGTTGGCATCTGTGGAGCATGTAGACACTGAAACAGAAAATCCCAGAGGTTCCGCACGCGATAATGCTCTCGCCGGGACCCCAAGAAGCTCAGCACGACACGCATAACCTCCGTGGCAAAGATGCTTATCCTTTCCAGAATTGGCTCCGGCTGGCAGCGCATCGCGTCCAAGAGGAAGTCGCATGCAGCGTCACACATTTCCTGCATCTATTATCGATACAGCAAAGCGGTGAGATATTGGCACGGTTTCAGGCGGTAGCTACACTACAGCTTACCTGGTGGTCCACTTGCACTAGCCTCGTTGCTAGATCCAGACAAACCCAATAGAGGGTTGGTCCTCCGTTTGATCGGTTCTTCAGCAGTACTTGAGGAAAGGAGGTCAAAACCTCCCGTGCCAACCTCATAAATTGTTCAACCTCTGGGATCATCTTGTCAGCTTCACGGTGCTGTGTCAGGAAGCTCTCCATTGACAGCTCCCCACTATCAGAACCCGTTCCTGGGACATCGTGGAGTTTGCTACGGAAACCAACAAGAAGTCGCTACAAAATAGGCATTTGAGTTAGCACACAGCGCGCATCGACGTCCACTGATTAATTTTTCCATCCTCACCTCAAAAACATGCTCAGCTGACGTCTGAAAGTCTGCATTGTTTCGCTGTCGCGCGATGAGTCGAGAGCAGCATGTGAGAATGTCAGGACTGAGACCCTCACCATACCACCACAGACAAACTTCGAGTATTTGTGCTTCGATTGGATGGGCACCTTCCTTGTGCAGATGTGAAATAACGTTGAGGAAAAACTGAACCCCAGCGTGGCGGCAGGCATCGTCGCTCGTGTGCTGCAGTAGAGAAGCACTCACGACAGGCCAGAGTTGATCAACCAGTGCGCGCCCTTGCTGCTGATCTTGGACGCCACCGAGAGCTCGGCCTAACATGTAAACGCTACTGGAAGCCTCAGTCGGGTTTGCACTTTGTACACGGACGGTCAGATCGGACAGAACGGATGAACACAATGCGGCAAAATCTATAGCAAAGACAGATAGTGAGAACGTAGTGCACGATGGAATCCTACTATGATGAAGGACGTACCTGCATCGGATACGCCACTTGCAAACCGGAGCGTTACTTCTAGTAAACCGCCTTCACTTTCTTGGGTAGTTTTAGTTTGAAGAGTGCTGCAGAATCGCAGAAGAGTTTGCAGCAGCGGTGCTCTTTCCTCGACAGTTGTGTATTTACTGCCCAGTACAGCACAAATACAATCATATTAGCTCTGTCCACGTGATGATGTAGTATCCACTCTACGTACATTATAGAGGCGCTGTTTTGCAGCAGCGATTGGACTGTCACAGGGTAGGACGACGTGTATTGGAGCCCTTGACAAAGTATCATCGAAGCGCGGAGGTACACGCTTGCTGGCAATGCAAGAGATGCGCTCAGGGATCGTAGATATCTAATCAAAAACGTGAGGTTAGTAGGGAAATAGGGTAGGAGACGGTACCTGTCGAACAACTTACCGCGCAATGCCGTTGATCACGAGAGGGTGAGTGGGCAGGTTGAGAGCGCAGTCTAATGCTCCCAACAAAACATCAATCCCACCGGATGCGGGATCGTGGAACGCTTCGGGGTCGTCTTCTGACTCCGAATCCGACGATATAGCATCAAATAACTCAACCATATACGAGAGCAAGTAGAGTAGAGCATCAACCAGCGCGACATCCTTGCCAACCGACAACATTTGACACATGCCCTTCACACATGAAGCGTAGTCCCCGGTAGGTTTTCCTGGGCCTCCTGGCCATTTGGAAAAGAGACTCAGCATAGTGTCTGCAATTTCTCTGCGTACACGGTTCGTTAGGTAACAGTAACTTAATCCAAACGCTCACAACATGAAAAATTACCTGCGCAAGTCCGAAATTGCCTCGATCTCCGGGTCGTCGCTTCCGATTTGTTGCCTTTCCACAAACCACTGTGGGAACTTGCATCGTTCAATAAGAGCATTGACCAAACGCGAAAGCACGCTGACCACATGATCCTGTCCCGCTGCATCTAAAAGTTGCCATGAAACCTCATTTTGCGACGAAGTGTCTTCCAGGAAAAAGAACCAGATCTCTAACGTGGGCTGTACCACATCGATGTCGTCGTACGAAGAGCAAGCCAGGAGCAGCTCCAAAATCCCCACGGAAAGGCTTGATTGCTGCTCAGGTGTGCGGTTACCGAAAGATGTTTGACCACCTGCCAGTTGATTTGAGAGCAGTATAGGGGCGTGATTCATCGCTAGAGAACAGGCGATCCGCGAAATACCCCTACAAGCGGTGGTCTGCTGCTCCTTCATCATAATCTCACCCGTTGGAGACCGCACCTCCGACTGAAAAACTGGCAATGCTTCAACTAGACGACGCCCCGAGTGGAGCACAGCGTTAGCCATACTTTCTGGTACAGGCTCAGACACGGTATACACGAATGAATCTGCGATAATGCCGGCAGCCAACTACGCATGAAAACGTCAGGAGCTGGTATGTCTCTGTAATTGAAGCCAATAAAGCATTTACCTGTGCCTGCTCCTCATTGTCGCTGATGACGATATTGAATAGCATGTCAATCATCCCTCTGCGCAACCAAGAAAAACACAATCGGTGTTGGTTGTTAGGTTCACGGAAATGGATCCTGTCGACCCTTCAGTTCGGTAGCAATGCTCATACCGAGAGAAAAGTTGCGCAGCAGTCAAACCAAAAGCCTCATGCGTCGGAACGCAGCCTACAATCCATCCTTCTAGGCAACGAAGTGCGCTGCTCCTTTCATTAGGTCTGTACACCGCAATGCGCCCAAACCGTAAGAACACACCAACGAACAGTGCCACCGCAAACAACACGTACAGATTCGCCAGAACCGTCTGCACCGCGGTCATGACATCCTCTGCTTCTTCCTGGAAAAGCGTCAGCATCTCGTGCGTCTCCTCGGCACTCCACAGCCTCTCCGACGCCAGGATCTGCAGCGGAATGGCTCCGAGAATCTCTACCAACTGCACAAAAGCACACACAAAGTCACTCCCACCTCCAACACTCCACCCAGCACCACAATAGTTTCATCTCTTACCACTGCGGCCCCCTTCTGCTGCCTTTGGGCAGCAATGCCCGCGTCCACGAGCCGCTGCACGTCGCTCTTCCAGCCCGTCCAGGTCCTGCACGACTTGACCACAATGTCCGCCAGCGTGACGCAGGCGATGCGACAGCTCACGGTCGAGACTCCGCCCTCCGCCATGCACGTCACCTCCAGCAGCTTCAACAAGGTCTGTCTCACGGCAAAAGTGTCACGTCACGGCAACTTGTTCGTCAATCAACCCATTTCTTATTCGCCACCTAGCTAGTCGTCACTGATGAGTCATTGCGGATGATGAACACACCTGTCGCACCCCTTGCTGCTGCTGCGCGCTGATGCGCGCCCACTCGTGCTGTGTCTTGAGCCGCAGGATCTGCACCGCCACGAGCTCCGGAGCGGCCAGCGGCTGCTGCGTCCGCGGGTCGCGCGCGGGCGTCTCCAGCAGCTGCAGCGTCGCCTGCCACGCCTCCTCGCGCCTCTGGAACTGCATGAGCCATGCGTTGGCCGCGCGCTGCTCGCCGCTGCCCGGCGCGCCCTCGAAGAGCTGCCGCGCGCACGCGGCGAGTTCCTCCGCCATCTTCACTTTGCCTCGATTTGAGGGGCGTGCCGCGCGCTGATTGGCTGGATTGAAATATCATGTGGGCCACGTGAGAGTAGCCATCTTCTACATCCACATTGACCCTTTTAGGGAAACGCAACGATGACCAACATGGAGCTGCTGGGTGCGTGTGTTTAGATGCTCCTAGCGAGAATAGGACGCGTTAAGATAGAGTGATCTTTATCTTCGTACGGTGAAGAGATGCTGACGGTACTGTTTGTGCCTGTTGCGCGGCGTTCGGCGGGGTATTGGCAGAAAAAGCGGCGGGGGAAGGGCTGCACGAGTTCGGCGCGCTCAACACGCTGCTGTTTGTGCGTATTTGAGGCGGGCAGAGGACGCAATACGCAGTAGAGGAGGCTGACTATGTTGCTATGTATCTTAGGTGATTATCCTGGGCATGTGCATCGTGTGCGCGTACCTGATCAAGGAGTATCGCTTCTACTACCTGCCGGAGTCCGGGGCCGCCATGCTCGTGGGGATGATCGTCGGCGTCTGGTACAGCAATTATAGTTTACTGGATACATGTAATAGAAGTAGTGTTGTGTGTACTAACGGGTGTGGTGGAGCGGTGTAGTGCGCGGCTGTTCTACCCAAGCCGCAAGGAGATGGAGTTCCTCCGCTTCAATGTACGAAATGGAGAGACTCGCGTCGTGCTGGTAGAGGAGTCTAACGGGCTGTTGGGCTGCTCCGCATGCTAGAAAATCCTGTTCTACTTCCTGCTGCTGCCTCCGATCATCTTCGAAGCAGGATATTCGCTGCACCGGGTAGGACTTGCTATTTGTTTTAAGCTTGGGCGGGTTGCTTGCGTCTGATCCGAGTGTTCTTGCTATGCAGAAACGATTTTTCGACAACTTCAAGTACGCCTCAAGCTTGTGGACGGATCTATCCTTCCTGATATGCTTTACTGACTGTGCGCGTTATGTAGTACTATTCTGCTGTACGCCGTGCTGGGAACGGTTGTGTCAACGTTTGTTATCGGCTACTTGACGTACTACGCTGGCAAGTTGGGCTGGATCGGCATCGACTCTTCGTCGCCTCTAGAAGCTTTACTGTTTGGAGCGTTGATCTCCGCTGTGGACCCAGTAGCGACGCTGTCAATTCTGGGAAACCCGGAGCTGAACCTGGATCCTCTGCTGTACAGCCTCGTATTTGGGGAAAGCGTGCTGAACGATGCCGTAGCTATTGTGCTGTTCAATACCTTCTTGAAGGTACCGACTGAATCGTGTATGTGATGCTGTATCTGAATGCTCTGACACTGACCCGAAACTGTTGATGCGCATTCTTGATAGTTTGAAGAGTCACAAAGCGAATTTACGTCAGGAGCTGCGGCCTCTTTGATGATGGAGTTCACGCTGATTTCGTTGGGTTCTGTTGCTTGCGGTGTCTTCACCGGGTATGATGGAATTTGAGCTGCTTTGATTTCCTAGTACTAACTCGATTTGGTGAATGTTCACGCAACAGACTTGCCTGCGCTTACATGTGCAAGAACTCTAACATCAAGGGTTACCCGGCGTACGAAATCACGCTGCTGTTCCTCTACGCCTACGGCTCGTACGCGCTCGCGGAGGTCATGAAGCTGTCAGGCATCATGTCACTGTTCTTTTGCGGCATCATCATGGCGCACTACAACTCGTACAACTTGTCGAAGCCTTCGCAAGTGACAGCGGAGCACATTTTCAAGAGCTTTGCGCTCGTTTCGGAGTTCTTCGTGTTCCTGTACATGGGCATGGGCGTATGCGCAGGTCAATTTGGACGATGGGACTTTACATTCGTCTTACTCGCCATCATGTTTTGCTTGGTGGCACGTCTGTTCAACACATTCCCGCTCAGTTGGATCGCCAACCAAGGGTACATTGAAATTTCATACATATTTGAGCCAGTCATGGGAGCTCACCTATGTTTCACTAGGCGTACCACAAAAATCCCGGCCAAGATGCAAGTCGTGTTATGGTTTGCAGGTCTTCGTGGGGCCATTGCCTTTGCGCTATCACAGTACGTGATGCATTATTTGGGGAAATGGTGCCAAGTGTTGACTTTTGTTACATTTGCTCTTGCAGGAACATGCCGGGTCCAAACCAGGATTTGTACGTTACTACGACACTCTCCGGTACGATCCTGGCAAAGTAATGCATGGGATGAACTATTTTCTGACGTACATGGCTTCAGTTTGCATTTTCACGACCATCATCTGCGGCGGAATGACGGAGCCATTGCTGACATACACGCGTCTAAAGGTGAGGCAGTATCTGAGGTTTTCTACAAATTGCTGCATCATGTTTTTTCTAACAGAGATGCTTTGGTTCTGTCAAACCCTCCACAGCGTGATCAGCCTAACCCGTCAGAAGCAAACGAAGAAGATGATGAAGAGCAAGGCTTGCTCGGCGAAATGGTACACTTCTGAATCGATTCATATCGGTAATGCTGCGAAATGCACTCATTTTGTGTGTGCGCTATTAGATCTCAGATCACGATGAAGATGAGGATGTCCGCAATCACCCCGTGTTTGCCCTCCAAGAAGAAAAAAGCGCTCTGCACACATTTTGGACCAACGTACGTTTAGAATCGGGCAGCATGACCTGTCGTATGCTTATCAGTGTGGGGAACTTTATTCTAAGTTATACGTGGTTTCTCACAGATTGACGATCGCTACATGAAGCCTGTTTTTGGTGGCTCTGTTCCCCGTCGGGTATGTTTCTGGCAATTAATAGCACGTACTTGGAAGTACAGTTTGTACTATGGAGCTACGCTGACGTATCCGGTTATTCGTATCTGTCAGCCTTCCCATCCTTCTCGGTCGTCATCGAACACGCCACCAAAAGCCAGTGGTCACGGAAAAGGACTTCAATAGGCACATTCTCCTCATGTCATGATGCGCGATTAAACACGTTTCAGTGCCTTGGCTTAGGCTGTTGGATCCGCAAGTCGAACCTCCGCCTGTGCTGAACCACAATTGAGTGTTGGCTCGTGCTTACCACTTTTGGGTCTGTCTTTCTTCGTGCTGCTTGGTTGTTCGTCTTCGTCTGCATCCCCACTTTTCTTGCGGTGGTGGTGGCGGTGGTGGTGGTGGCTTGAGCCATCATCTTCAATTGAAGATACATGAATATCTGAAGATCGTGACGATGTGGAAGCTCGTGAAGACGTTGACACGTGTGAAGAAGTTGAAGCTCTGCATTCGTCAACCCCACTGCGACGGGTGCCTCGAGACCCCTGCGATCGGCTCCTGCCACCTTCTGAAGCGGCGTCGCTGGCAGTGGATGCACGGGAATGTGATGCTTCTTGGATGCCAGACAATCGCGATGGCGCTGGCACTCGCTCGTTTCCTCGTGACGTATTCTTTGACCTGCTTCGACTTCCATTGGCTTTGCGTGGGTGTTGATCCTGATTGTGCGTGCACCACAACAGCAATACGAATATCAGCGCAGCTTGATCTTAGCGATGGCCTGAGTTCCATAGAGCTACTCACCACGTCCTGGCAGTTGTCTTCGAATTGGAAGAAGGCCTAGCCATAATAGTTTAGACAAGGAATTGTCAGTATCAACTTTGTTGTAGACACGGTCCGATATGCCAGTTTTCACCTTTAGGTGAGGATCAGAATGGTGCTTGAAGAAGTCGATAGCAGTTTTAGTCTTGCAGACGTTTGTCACCATAGAGTCGAGCAGGACGCGACGTTCTTCAAGGAAATCGAGATCAAAGGCCCTGCCCAGAACACCTCGGAAGGCGTCGCGTTTGTGCTTGACAAGCTCAATCCCGTCCAACTGAGGTCCCATCGACTTCTTCAACGCTCTGTTGTACAATATTCAACCACAAGTCGTTAGAAAAAATTTGCAACGTGGAAAGGAAATGTCAAAGTGTGCTACGTACTGGTGCAGCTCATCGAATTCGGAGAATCGCCGCCAGAGGCCCCACACCTTCATCAGTCGACGTGCTACCATCTTGCTAAACACTTGGCACGAGCAAGTGATCATGTACTCCTGTGGTAGCACACAGAGTGGTTAAGACCACGAATTGATGTACGATTCAGTTGGACTCGACGCGTACTGCGTGAGTGCCGTCGACATGGGGCCGGTACTTCACAACACGCGCATGGAACTCGAACTCGTTTTCTGCCTGGGAGACAGCGAACCGAGGAGCCCGAGGTCCGTCTCTTGCAACTTGAGTGAGCGCTTTGACCCACGCTTTCTTCGTCAAATCATCCGGAGCAGAAAAGTAGTGCGTGCAGTCCTTGACTACGCTTGTTTCGCGAACGTAGAAACAGTAAGGTGCATCATCAACGTCGACGCCGTAGGATGGTTCTCCAGGCAGGGGTGTTGAGATGTCTGCTCCGACGAGGCCTACGCTCCAGCACACTTCGAACTGCGATCGAGTGGTGAATGCAATCAAGCGAGCCGAAATGTCGTCGAGCTTGACGAACAGATTTCGCCACTCGTGCTTCTTCTTCTTCTGTAGAGAACGTCGGCGTTGCTCCTCCGACGCCACCGTCAGGATGAATCCCTCCATGGTTGATTGACTGCCTTCGTGGGTTTGAAATGCGTTTTAAGAGCTATCAGAGACCTTAAAGTTGAAGAAAAAGAGCTATACTCGAATCCTCTCTAAATCCTCTGGGTCAGTTTGGAGGACGACTCGAAGACGCTATTTTTGAAGAACGCTACATTTGGTAGTACTTCAATGTTGCAGTGATACTCAAGCGAAACAATGGTTCTCAACCGGTAGAAGCACCTCTCGATCTGTATGTGAAGGATGAAACATCCAAGCCGAGCTTGTCCACCCCGCTGAGAGTTGCAACCGCAGGCTCAAGCGGTTCTAGCCCTTGCACTGCATCACTGTCATTCAAACCCTGTCCGGGTCGACTGTTTGACCGGATTAGGGTAGACTTTCTAGTTCCCATCACGGCAGCCTGTCATGCATCAAAAGAGGACAAGGAGAAAGGCGAATTGTGGGCAAAGCTTCCAAAGCCGAGAAAATAGCAACGCTACGTACTCTGACTGGGAAGCGCGATCTGCGCTTGCCCTGAGCGGACCCCAACGCTCTGGTGAAGGAGCCACCGAGGCGCTTTTGGAGCAGCGGAACGATGAAAGCGTTGGTTTGCACAAGGTCAATGACACTCCGACCTTTGTAGTTCTGTAAGTAAATAGTCCGCATACGCCAGGTCAACTCTGTTAGTTTGTGTGAAACCTTGCAAACATGACACAGTCTAAAAAGGCGCACCTTCGTGACCCAGAGTGCGGGTGTGGACCCAGGCTCTAGGCGTTCTTGCTCAAGCGCCATTTGAAGCAGCACTGCGCCGTGACCTTGACGACCTGCCCAGTGGAAAGGAGTATCGCCCTGCAAGAGTTGCCCCTCCAAGGCAGCGAACCCACTTGTAAGAGCTTTGCCACAAGGCTTAACGTGCAACTTCGAAGTACGTACATAGCTGTCGCGGTATCTTGGACTCGCTCCATGTCGAAGCAAAGTTACACAGACGTCAGCGTGTCCTGCACGTGCAGCTTCAGCGAGAGCAGTAGTCTGGCTAGCCACCTGCAGTCAGCAAAGCTTTGTCAGCTATGAATCACTAGCAAAACTACGGGGGAGGACAAGAGCGTACGCTGTCGACCACGTCCACATCACACCCAGTGGTCAAAACGAGCTCGACAATAGCTCTGTATCCGTGCCTGCATCAAGCGCAGCGAGAGCGATGCAGCAGTTAATAACTCGAACGTTAGGACTAATGTCAAACCCCCTCAATGCTCCGCCATGCTTACCATGCTGCGCAGTGTAGCAGAGTCCGTCCACCTTGCTCCGCGTCCGGGTGTCGCCGACGCAGCAACGTCGGTGCACCTTCGACCAGGAAGTAGTTCCGCACCATTTCCAGATCGTTGCTGCTCACTGCGTCCCAGACGCTTCCGTGGTAGTCGATGACGCGCTTTCGTGCCTCCGCTCGCTCTCGGCGCTTGCTGGCAGCTTCACCAAACTCCGCGACGATCGGTTGATGCGAATGGCCTCGACCCGAAACGCTAGCATCTTTACCCGGAGAGGAACTCTCAGGCCCGCTCCTCTATAAGCCAAGAAGAGCAAAGTTTGGGTTCCATTCGCCAGCCCTCCAACGAAACTCAACCGCGTACCGTTGCAGCTTTCGTGTTGGTCTCGACAGTCCGGTGCGACCCTGCGGAGCGAGGAGGCAACTCCTGCTCCTGCTGCCGTTGCTGCATCCGCTCCTCTTTCTTGGCCCGCAGGCGCGACCGAAACATAAGAGAGGCATCAGCAGTGTCCTCCCCGCCCATGAGCAGAAGCTACTTGAGCACAAGCTGCAGTGCTTGCGACCCCTCGTGCAACATGGCTACATATCTCTTCCCCTCTTACGCAGCATACTGCCAATCTACTCGATTTTTGTATGGCCCCCTCTATTCGCATCACATTAGCCGCAATGCCGCAGTCCAAGAAGCAGCGCGTCTCCGCTGAGGTTCCAGCAGCTTCTGCGTGGCCCCACGCCCCATCCAGCAGCTCCAACTGCATCGACCATATCCACCCAGCGCTGCCTGAGGCTCCTGACCCGTCTAACGGCGCCTCTGCGCCCTCTAAGCGCCCCCAACTCACCCCAACCGAGAAGCTGGCAGTGCTCGACTGGTACCACGCCCACGGACGCAACCAAAAGGCCGCAGCGACGCATTTCCAGCGGTTGCCGCGTTACAACAAGCTAAACCAAGGAACGATCAGTCGCTGGCTCAAGAGAGAGGAGAAAATCCGCGATAATTCGTCGAGTCCGTCGGATTCCGTGACGGCGGGCGCTTGCAGGCGCAGCGCTGCGACTCGCGAGAAGAGTTTGAAACATCCGGAGCTGGAGAAGTGTCTGAGTCGGTGGCTGGAGCAGCTAGACGCACCGCAGCGTGCTCGACTGTCCGGGAGGGAGATAAAATCCGTTGCGAGACAGATTTACGACGAGCTGGAGGTGCCTGAGACGGACCGACTGGAGCTGTCGAACGGGTGGCTGGGCAGGTTCCAGACGCGACACGGACTCAAGCTGCAGCGACGTCATGGGGAGATGCTGGCGAAGGAGGAGGTTGATGCTGAAGGTGAGCGGGAGAGGCTTCGAGACGAGGTGGAGAAGTTTCTCGCTGGAAGTGACGATGCGCTCCCGAGTCGACGCTTGGACGACGTGTGGAGTATGGAGACGACCACGGTGTTTCTCGAGTGCAGCCCCGTTCAGGTTGCGGGAACTGGTCGTGGAAATGGGAAGAGGACGAGGATTACGGTTGGGTTGGCGGTGAACGCAACGGGGAAGGAGCGTCTCGAGCCGCTTTTTGTCGGACACGAGGATGCAGCGCTCCCAGACTTCGAGCACTATTTCATCAGCCGAGTGGCGTGTATGACCTCGAGTATCTTCTGGGCGTGGGCGCAAGCCTGGAACCAGACGCTCGTTGAAAGTAGTCGACACGTGTTACTGCTGGTGAGCAAATGTTGTGGGAAAAAGACGGACCAAACGAGACTCTCCAACATCCAGCTGCGCTTCTTTCCGTCTACACTCGCGAACCATCTCCAGCCGTGTAGTGTTGGCCTCTTTAGGGCTTTTCACACGCAGTACCGCACGCTGGTGGTGCATCGCGCATTGAACAAATTGCGCCGCATGAAGGAGAAAGTAGCCGGTGCCGACACTCTGTTTGAGATGGGATTTGCCGACGCGATGGAGGTAGCGAAAGCCGCTTGGCAACTCGTTGGTCCGAGTCCTAAATTGTTGGTTAGCTGCTGGTATCACGCTCAGATCCTGCCTGCTGTAGGTGACAGCACGGAAGTGGCATTAATCGAGGCCGATGCCTATATCTCCATTGCTATCAACGAGCAGATGGTCACGCTGGGGCAGGCTCTGCAAGCATTGTCTTTGGAGGCTGGATCTCATCACGTGGCGATGAGTTGCATGGGTGCAAAAGAGTTCGTCCTCCTGGGCCTCGAGGAGGGCAAGTGCAACGATTTATCAGTTAAGGAGCTGGTCCAGCTCGTCGTGGGTCAAGAAGACAAAGTTCAAAGGAGTGGCCCCGCAAAGGATGCGCCATCCCCGTTACCGGAAAACAACCTGGTAGAAGAAAGCTACCCCACCACCCAGGAGGACAACAGCCGCAAGGAGGACACGTCTTCATCCAGCCATATCGACGTTTCCCCTGAAGTTGTTTTACACGCACAATTGACTCTGGAGCAATACTGGACGCAGAAAAACTTCAGCCTGTCGCCATCGATCCTCCAAGTATTACAGCTCACAAGAGCACAGCTCTTACACACGTCAATGGCGGCAACTGCTTCATCACCACCATGAGGTGTCCAATCGTGTCAAAGTACAGCTGCTTGGCTTTTGGAAGTTTCTCTTGCCAATAACGGTGTCCGTTTTTGTTTGTGGTGGACTGGATAGCTTTCGTTCGCAGAGCAGAACGCAGAAGTTTCCGAAAGACAAGATAAATCACTTCCGATATGTAGCGATCGGGGCCTGCTTTATGGTAATCTCTCAAGGATCTATGTGTTCTAACAGAGCTGATGAAGGTCGGAGACTTACGCACACTGCTGAAAAGGTATGAAGCACAAGGCCACCCTCAGGGCATGGATCAAGACAAAATTCGAATTGCTTATCACGTTGCACCGGCGCTGGCATACATGCACTCGCAGTCTCCGATCGTGATCCACCGCGACATGAAGTCCAAGAAATGTGCTTCTGACGGAGAACCTGGACGCGAACTCACGGACTTTAGCATTTCTCGGGAGCGAGAAGAGCACACTATGACAGCAGGTGTCGGTACGATGCTGTGAATGGCCCCGGAAGTCATGATGGTCGAGCCGTACGACGAGAAGGCGGACCTTTTCTCGTTCGGCGTGCTCTTGTCCGAGTTGAATACGCAGTTGTTGCCGTACGCTCACGCGAGGTGTGACTCGGCGACCGGAATGAAAGTGCCGGACCCGGTGATTCCTTAAGGTGGTGTCGGGTGGGTTGGAGGTGGCCTTTTACCGGGATTGCCTCGCCTCGGTTAAACAGTTGGGTAGAGACTGCGTCGCGTTGGGCTTATTCGTCCTTCGTCACCAATGGTGGTTTAGTGATTGCAAACAATTATGAAGGAATCGTTCAGAGCGAAAGGTTTTTCGGAGAAACGAAGGTGTTGCTTGATGTGATTGTGCTGCCATGACATTAAACCACTGGCGAAAACGTGCATTACACAAGACGTGGTCCCATGCAAGAAGAGCACGAGGAGAGTGGTCAACACTGGTAAGTAGTAGTAATATCTGGAGTATACTAATAGTATGTAGGAAGTTGGAGCGGAGACCCCATGAGCTCAGCTAACTTACTGTTTGTTGCGCTCTATGCTTTCGTAGGGGTGTACGGTTTGAAGAAGTCTTCACCCAGCCAGGAACGAGTGGTTTTCGTGTAAAGTGCGCCGCCCTTTTCAAAGTTCGCTGCGTCGTTCACATCACCAGCGCCCTTGTACTTGGCCACAGCGGGGTACGGGTAAACCGGACGCGTGACGGTCGTAGCCGCAGACCCTGACGTCGAAGCCGACGCCTCTGTCTCCAAGTTACGCTGTAGGGCCGCTCCAGAAGGGGGACCTCCAGCACCGGAGCCAGACTTGGCCCACTGACCGAACTTGCTGTCGCCCGTGCTGGCCGGCGTGCTCGTTTCGACGGCGTCGGGAGCGGTACCCGACTCCACCCATTCCAGCATGGGCGTCACTAGATCAATCGCTGAGGGACCTTCGCCATTTCCGCAGTGGTAGACGCCAGGAAGGAGGTACAGGCGCTCGAACTCGTTCAGGGCGCTTTTCCCCATGTTCTTCTGCAATGCTTCGTGGTAGGCGATGGTCGTACGCGGCGAGATGTGCGGGTCGGCCCAGCCGTGCCACAGAATGAGCTTGCCGCCAGCCTTGTGGAACTTCGAGAGGTCCGAGCTCACGGCGTCGAGCAGCGGGTGGCGCTCGCGCAGCAGTTCGATTGTGGATTTGGCAAAGTCGAAGTCACTCAGCGTGTAGTTGTCGCCCGGGTATTCTTCAAAGATGAGGTACTTGATGGCAGCTAGAGCTGTGTTGGTACTCATGATGTCGCCGGTGTACGAGTCCGAGACGAAGACGCCGGACCACGCCAGCTCGGAGCCGTACTGCTCCTCTCCAACCGTCAGGTACTTGCCACTGTCCTTGGGTCCATTGTAGAACTTGGTCATGGCCGTCACTTCGGCTGAGGTCAAGCACGTGGAGTTGTCGGTGGCGTCGGCAGCGCACTCGATCGTCGACGGGTCGAAGTTGCAGAGTCTCGGGTCCGACAGCAGGCCGTCCTCGACACCGTCAAGAGAGTCGCAAGCTTTGACGACGGCGTCGTGGAGAAGGGAAGCGCGGTCAGCGATGACCACGCGCTTGCCTTCGTCGTCGGTGTTGCTAACCGAAAGCCATCCGTGGTGGAAGCTGTTCTGGAACGTGAACAACATGGCGGGCGCGCCAGCAATGATACCGTCGAAGTCGTTCGGGTAGCGGATGGCCTCCATGACAGCCTCGCGACCACCGTCGGAGCAGCCGTTGAAGTACGAGTACGCCGCTTCCTGGCCGTAGTACGCCTTGATCAGCTTCTTCGCGGTCTCAGCCGTTTGGTGAACAGCCAGGTACGCGAAGGCCACTCGTCGGTCTTCGTCGAGACCGAACTCTCCATCGGAGCCGCCGGCCATATCCGTGGAGGCCAGCGCGAACTCGCCGTTGCTTACTTCAGCAGAACCGTCAGCGGCTCCAGGCTGGATGTTGATGTTGCCGCACAAGCCGCCGCATCCGACTTGCATGTAGCGCTGCGTCCAATTCGCCACGGGCATCATGACCTGCCAGCCGGCAGTGGAGGCGAAGTTGCCCGTAACCGAGCAGTAGGTGATGCCATCGCTGTCGGTCTCCTCGGCAGCGGTGATGTTGCTGCCGCTGCCGCCGATAGCGGTGAGGTCGACAGCCAACAGATCCGAGCAAGCTGCGACAGGTTCCACCGGCGCAAGACTCACGGCGGAGTCCGAGGAGGTCTGCTTGGCTGACTGGACGGCTGTCTGCTTGGTGGACGAGGTCTTGGTGGCGGCGCTTGTGGTCTTCACGCTCACGTCGCTGTTGAAGTTGACTCCAGACACAACGGCCAGCGTAGCCGCAGCGGCCACGAAGGAGGCAGTGGGGCCTCGGAAGAGCTTCATCGTCTGTTGGCGACTGCAGTTGAGGTGGAAGATTCAGGAATGAGCTCGAGCGTGGCGCGTGGTGCACGGTACGAACAGCACTCTACCGGCGTGCTGGTGCATCAGCTATCACTCGGCTTGCTGTCGCATACGCTTATCTAATAGCGATTGATGAGACTGAGCAGGGCCTCATTGATGCCGTGCAGAAGCTGAAGCGGCTTCAGCTTCTTATGTGCGTCTGGTCACCATTCGTGTCCACTTTCTCCACGCTGCCCGGGGAATAATACATTGATTGGGAAAGTTGATGCCCCTGCCGTGAAAGTGGGAGCCAGAAAGCGGGTTTCAGCTTTGAATTTCCTGGCTAGCATCTGGTTGGGTAGCGGCAGTTCACATTCATCACTTCGGGTACCGACGATGTACGCATCCAGTCAGCTCTGGTCTGAATTTGACACACGTTGTGCGGTGTTTATCACCAAGGTGTCCTACGGCCCGCGCACTGGGCAGAACGTGAAGGATCTGGTCGCTTGTCAGCACTCAAACCGTTTTGCAATAGCTCGTGCTCGGCAGGCACGATCCTCCTACTGTAGTATAGTCTAAAAATATATAGGCTATAGATGATCTCCAGTGACCAAGCAGTGCTTGGCAAGCACTCACAACACGGCACTTGAGGCTGTACATCAGAGAAGAAGCTTCCTCACACCTTTAGTAGGACCTGTTCGTTGTGCCCGAGGATCCATCTTTTCGTTGAGATAGTGGCGTGAATTTCCTACACTTACTACAGTAATCTGTCTCGATAAAGATATTTACAAAATCAAAGGTTTATTGAAATACAAAGCAAAATAGGTCCAAGAATACCCAAGGCGTTTATTAGTTTTGATGACTTCTTTATCGAGGCAAGTCACTGTGTTACAGTTCGATTCTTGGCAAGCACGATTCAAGACAGCTCTGATCAAACCTCCCAGCAAGTATTCGATGGTGGCAGTCCTGGCATTGTGGCAAAATCTGTAACCCACCGTGCCATTACCGATGAGCAGGGATTGATAGTCATGTGATCTAGGGTGGTTAAACATTCATACTCGTTGGAGAATGAGATTCGAATCTTCATATTAATATTCATTTGTGTGAATGCTCTTAAATCGATACGAATATTCATTCCCCAAATTTTGTACGACATTGAGGCTTTCATTTAGGTACGAGATAACACCGTGTCTGACATTTTCCAAAGTCTTGATTTTTCTCCCTGTTTGATTGTGTGGCTCAGAGCGCAGATCGTAATTCGCGCAGAACTTGTCAGACCGGTTGTCTTACTGCAACGGAGAGCCCTGATTGGGATAAGTTAGAGATCACTGTTCGCGATATTCGAGACAACACCGTCAACCCCCGCTCAAGAACTACCTACATAACTCCTACTGCCGCTTTCTCGCATGGTTAGTCCGGAACAAGTCGTCCCTGGTGCTCCAGCATTTGTGGAAGGCCTCGATAACACCAGCGCGCTCACTATCAGCAGCTGAGGTCTCGTATCAAGGGGATGACCACCCAGGATCGCAGCATCCTGCCGCTTGACTTTGAAGCTCTTACTGCAAAAGACTTCGTCACCTGGCTCGTGACACTCGAGCGAAAAGATGGCGGTGCGCTGAGTTACTCTGCTCTTAACACACACAGAGCCAGTCTGTTCAATCTCTTTCGAGACTACGGGCACACTATGAGCAAGCCATTGGAATCCGAGCTCACTAACTACTTCAAGGGGATCAAGCATAAGCTTGCAAAGGATGCCGCTAACGGAGAGAGCGCAATCAAGACCGGCAAGACCCACTGATGTTCGATCTGTACTCCTTCTTGTGCGGCAAGATGCTGGCACACGAAAGTAAGGAGATGGCTTTTGCTCATGCGTCCATGGTGATTGCCTAGAATTTGATGTGTCGCTCGTCTAACGCATTTGGCATTTGTCATTCGCACATGGAGTGGAGAGGCGACGCGCTGCGGATTTACTTTGCTCACATGAAGAACGATCAAGGTGGCGATTGCCCCTCGCGATCCTCGGCATATATATGCCAACCCGCTGCAGCCTAGTATCGGCCCTATTGTTGCCCTCGGACTCTATTGGGCTGCTACAAATTTTGACGAAAGTGATCTCCTTTTCCCCGGAAAGAACCAGTATGAGTGATTCCGCAAGTGTTGGATGCGGTTGTTAGTTCAAGACGATGTGTCAGCCGAGTTGCAGCGCCAGGGCCTGAATGCCACCGAGCTAGGCACTCATTCAATGCGGAAGGGCTCAGCAACATTCTGTTCGTCAGGCTCGACAGCATGCCCGTCGTCGACGGCAATTCATTTGCGTGCAGGCTGGTCACTTAGTGGCGTACAGAATACTTATCTGAGATACGAGGCTGCTGGTGACATGCACGTCGGTCGAACGGTAGTTGGTTTGCCTACCGAGAGCTACCAATTTTCAACTTTAGCGCCACACTTCGAAGTACGCGACGACTGCGTTGAAAATGGCCTGAAGCTGATGTTTCCGGCTTTGCCAAAACGACTCGAGTATATTGCGGAGTATTGCTTGGCTTTACTAGTTCAGCACTCGGCATTTCTGAAGGCTACACTTTCGCCGAAACACCACGTCTTCGAGACTCCGAATTGCCAGGATGAGCTTGTGCTATCAAATCTATCTGCACGAGTTAGAACAGGAGATGGCTGTGCAGAATCACGCATTCGCCCAACTGGGGTTCCACCTCATGTATCGATACTCTGCGAGATGAAGTGGGTCAAGGATGCATTAGTTGCATCGCTGACTAAAATCGAGGCAACCCGAGTCGACACGGTCCGTGATATCATATCCGAGCTTGAAAAGAGAGCGATTGGTGCGGGCACTGTCACGTATGACGGTCTTCATGCTGCAATCAGAACGAGCCTCCAGGACGCTGGTGTGGACGATCTCGTACGCCAGCTGACCAATCCTCAATCACAGAACGCACAGGACACCGAAGCTACAGTAGAAGTCAGTGAACAGCAACCGTGTTACTTCTGCGGTGGTAAATTTCGCCGTGTTCCTGCTGATTTTATCATCCCGGACTGCTCCGTTCGTCATATATGGGTGCTCTGGATGTGTGGAAACAAGGCTAAGCAGGTGCCACCGCTTCGCATACTCGATGGCCGCGACATGCCTAGTAGGAAAATGCAAAAGCGTCTTAGTCAGCTACGCTATCTCCTGCTCAAGATCGAGAACGATGCTGCATATAAAAACCTACTCCAAGCCTCCCCGACCATTGAAGACGCAATGCAAGTATTTGCTGACTGCGCTAGCAGCATCACTGTCGATGAGACAACCAAGCACTCGCGGAAACGACGCCGCGGCCAGCTTGGATGGGCAACTGTAGGCAAGCTGGTGAGAAAGAAAGCCGAAACAACAGCTAGTTAGTAAGGCTAGTCAAAGACGATAACATCAATAGCAATACACTCACACGTGTGTCTCCTGACGGTACACGAGGTGGCAATCATGTGCGCAACTCACCTCTGCAGCTAGGGACACTCACATCACTATCCCAGCTTGTCACCTTCTTGCCTTTGCCACGCTGGCTTCACAGAACATCAGAAGTTAGTTCCAGTAAAGCATAATTCGTTTTCCAGTCCCTTAGTGGCGTACCCGCGTGGCCGCCGTGTGGCGAGGGATGATCTTCAGGCCCATAGAGGCCTTGCTCTAGTTCACGTTGGCCTTGCTGGATCTGAGGGTGCACTGAACGATCTTGCCCGCGACTCACAGCTCCGTTTGGTTGCCTGTGTTCCTCCCTCCTCGCACGTTCGGTTGTCCAGCTCCTCATCTGGCTTTTCCCAAAATTGCACCAACCTCTCAAACATCATACAGAAATCATCTGTCTGACGATTGTCTAACGATTTCCGTCTAAGAACCATTTTTTGTAAATCATGTATTACAGAAAACTCTCGGCTATTTACACGGCTGAGATAGGATAGTGATCATGAATATCTCACGTGCCCGAACTCTAACTCCACCTACTAGACGGTCGCTCACATAGCAATAATGCTTTTGGGGAGGCAGCGATATTGCTGGGTCTCCGCCTACGTCGTACGAATAACTTACTCTATGGAGCACTGACTCAAAGGAACCGTCGCAGCTTTATATGACAGGACTGGTATACCGGTACCGCAAAAGGGGATCCCATCGTACAACCGGTTTGAAACCGGCATACCGGTACCACAAAAACGGTCCGCCCTCCTCGTAACCGGTTGCTCAATGGTATACCGGTCCGAATTAACCCTTGTTGGGCTGTGCTAGCAGCAATTGAATTGCTTCCTATCTCAGTAAAATTGAAGGTTATGGTTTCCGCTTAGGTACGAGTTGTAAAGAGACAAAATATCTCTAAAATTATACCTAGATAGCAAGTACCTGTTGGTATGCTGCTGCGCAGCCGGCACAGGATTAACTGGCGTAGGAGTACGTACAGTTAATGAAAGGCTGTTTAGGAAGAGATGACCCGAACAAAATGTGCGACTGGAACGGCCTACCTGTTCGCTGTGCTTTGGCTTCGCTGCAATGCAGTGCTTTTATTTAATCTTGCCCTTGGTCTGCTTGGTCATGCAAACCACTTCGTCTCCTTCCCAACTGCGCGCGCACCTCCTCGTTAGAAGCGCCGGAAGCTTCCGATCCCTCCGCGGCGGAGGTAGTAGTAGTACGCGCCGCCAATGGCCGCTCCGCTGAGGTGGGCCACGTGGCCAATGCCGTCCTGCCGGTCCGTCACGAACGAGTACGCGTCCTTGAAGATGAAGAGTGAGCCCGCGAGCCACGCCGGCATGGGCACGATGCCGAAGATCAGCAGCGTGCCGTGCGGGAACAGCAGGATGCTCATGGCCGTGATGGCGTTCACGGCCCCGCTGGCGCCCAGGTTGTAGGCCAGCCGCCCCGAGCAGTGCTGCTCGTACACCGCCACAGCGGACGAGAGCACGCCGCTCGCGAGGTACAGCCCGAGGAACTTCCGGTGCCCCAGCACGTCGCAAATCTGCCTCCCGAAGAAGTAGAGCCCTATCATGTTGGCGGCCAGGTGGCCCAGCGTCGCCTGGCTGAACATGGCCGTCAGCAGCGTGTAGTACCGCCCCTCCTGCAGGTGCTGCGTGGACGTGGTGAAGTGCGTGAGCATCGTGCGCATGGCGGGCCGGAAGCTGCGCAGCTTCTCCACCGGGTGCCTCGGCGGCGGCGCCTGCGCGCGCATCCAGCCCGTGGTGACCGCGACGTTGACGGCGACCAGGCCCAGCACCATCACGTCGCCCGACACTGCGCGGCTCTGGCGTCGGCTGCTGGCGCGGTAGTTGTACTGGTGCCGTACTTGCTGCTCGGCCGCGCTCGGGCGCTTGTGCACGCCCGCGCCGCGCATCAAGCGCGGCGGAGGGCGCGCAGACAGCTGCAGCGCATTGGACAGCCTTGCGTTGAACTTGCCGCTCGCGAAGCCGCGCGTCGTCGCCTGCCGCAGGGGGAGCCCCGCGCCCAAGAGCGCCGTCCTCAGCATGGCGCCGGTGAAATGACCTGCCCGGGTCGATTGGTGCAAAACATTAGCCAATCAACGTGTCGGATTGACCACTTCAATCTGACACTTGCTTACTCCATCCAAAGCTACATGTAGTCGTTTATACTTAAAAGTATTAGGTAGGAGTACGCCTTCTTCAGAGACGAATCACCCGAAACTGGGCCCTGCGAAGCGCTGCTGGCAGCGCATTTACCTGTAAGTGTCATGATGCAAAACTCTTAAAACGTGTCAGTTATCCGAAATCGTTCTTCACTTTGAAAAGCCCACAACGAAGCGCGCAGCAAGGGAAGATAACTCCCTCGCCACCAAGTACCTGCGCGTCGAATGTTTCGTGAAGCATATTGACGAGTTTGCCATGACACTTTCCCAAGCTGCTAAAGCTGCAATCAAGCACCTCGACCTATTCTTTCCTGGGGGATGGGGCCAACACTTCGAAAGTATGTTGGATCTTGCTGCCAGCTGAACGCCATTGACGCTCTGACCGAGCAAGACGACCTTGACTGCGACGTTGTGGTAGGAACGCGGAGACCACGCACCTCTGGAACTACTTATTCGGCTGAATCCCTCGACCTTTGATGATACTGCTCAGGCGGGCTCGCTCGTTGAGTTTGGTTTGGTTGAGAAATCCATTCAATACCATTCTAGAGATAAGTTGATGGCAGCAAGCATTTCACAAACGCGATCAATGTTAACGTCATACAGGTTTCATGGAGAATTTCCACCAGAGGCGTTGGACTCGCGATCGCGATCGAAGATCGTACGGTTTTACAATGCGCAGCGGCTTCGTATACCGAAGCTAAGCCGATTCGAGTGTTCGTTCAAGGAATTCAAGATGTTACTGATTTGGAGTTTGTACAGATGATGCACAGCCTGTGCGACGAGCTTTCTCCGGGTGAATTGAACACAGTGGTCGCCGTGGCAGCCAAAGCTTCACGCTGGAATGGCTCCAGCAGTTTTCAGAAATTGTACCGATAAGTGCATGTACTCATGCACTACGTGTTCGATGAACATATCCACTTGAATGTTGTGAGGAAGGGCCGACGCGCCGAAGTTACGTGGAACACAACTGAGTGATCATGTATCTTCTGTTGCTGTGGAAAAATGCCTTGCCCATTGTTCGGAGGCATGTTAAGCTAGGGATTGATAGTCAATGAGTATATTAATATGTTTGAATACATTTTGAATATTCAAGTGAGTATTGATATTCAAACTTGCAGTGATTTTTGATATCGATATAATAACTCACTATGGTCGAATGGAGTAGCTCATATTAATACAAACGAATACGAATAATTACTTACGTTTGCCACCAAATAAACTGCGACAACCTACGCTTTATCGAGAGGAAAGAAGCAGTGATGAGATGTGATACAGTGGTGTGCACGAGTCCAGAGATAGAAATCATGGACGAGTGCATCATTTGCAGGAGCAACGTTCATCAGTTGAGCAGCAATGATGGGCCACAGCCAGACAACGCCCCTCATTCAGGTATGGTGCGCATTTCTTACTTGCTCGAACTGTGCGATTGCTTTCCTCAATCGCGTTGTTTATTATGTAGATTTTGCAGCCCTGCATGCGCTGATCAGTACACGGGGGCCGGTTCGAGTTCAGGAAGCGCCTGTGCTGGAGATGATACCAGAACTCTCGCAGTAAACTCTGGAAGGTCATTCAATTCTTGACAAAGCCGTTGACGCGCTTGATGCGTGGCAGTCAACAAACCCGCGCGACGATCTGTCTTGTGTGCACCAAAAAGCAGAGGAGTGTTGGGCTTGCTGAGGGGCAGCACCAACAGGTTTGTATCCGTACATATGTTATTAGTGAAAAGTCATCTGACATCGTTAAAATACGTCAGAAATCGCCAAGAGTGATCCTACCTTCCCGGACTAACGGATTGTTGTTCACTAACACGAATAGGTCTGTGTACTAAGCTCTAGCATCAACACTTTCTTCACCGAACCGTCTGGCTATCGATATTATTAAAAATGATCCTTAGACGGACATTTGTCAGACACATCAAATTGGCATAACGTTAGGTAGGTGGCAGATGGTTTCCTGTCTTCTTTCATACAGCAAGCACTTTACCAGTTTGGAAGGCCCGCGGGGCATTGCTTCAGCGCCGCCTGCCCTGGGCATTGCTTATTAGCACAGCGCTGCTCGCTGCGGCCGGCGTAGGCTTCTACACCATCCCGAGCACCTTCACAAGCGACGCCACCAGCTAGATGACACTGATCAGCATGAAATCTCTCGTGATGGAAGGCGAAATAAGGTCGCCCAGAACGAGGGGCGCACAGAAGGGTGATGCTGCAGCACCAGGATGGAGGTAGGCACCAGTGGCCCAATCGTTTTTGCTGTGGAATTCATCACCTAACGCGTGAGCCTAATGCACAGACGACACCCAGGACCTGGTCGACGAGCAGGATAGCAGTAGAGGCAGCTAACATGACTCGTTGGGTGTGGTTTGCCGGTCGCAGAATTAGCTCATTGCTGAACTAGAGCCCCAACGTGATGTACGCTATGGAGAACCGGAACGTCATCAACGACGTGCCCACAAGTTCAACGTTCAGCAGGTGAACGTGCAGAGCGATAGCTTGGACTTCGCCAGCACTTCAAAAGATATAGAAATTGGTAAGCAACTGCATATGCATCGGACGTTGAATTTGAGCTACAATTGAATCACTACATTCTTCTAGATGCACGACTCGCTAACTAGCAGCACTTTTCTGCTTTTTCCGCAGAAACATCCCTACTGTAGCCCAACCAAGCTGCCCGCGACGTCGCTTTCGAGAATGATCTGTCGTATCATCGACCGCGACGCTTTCTGAACAAGCTGTGAAGACTTGCGTTGCTTCGGCAATTGTTTGGCCAGACCGGAATAAGATTTTTTACACAGCATCTCTCTCGATCTTAAGCATCATATAACGAAGCTGGCTGAGACATTCTGCAGTTTTCGTCAAGAAGGCGAAGTGGTGGCACATGCTTCGCCTTAATTCCACACATCCAAATCACCCGCATGTGACGGACGGAGCAGTCAGGGATATCAAAATCTGCCGGAATGCGTCGGAACTTGCCGCCCCAGTGATGACACATCTGCAGCGGCTGTACGTCGTCGATAGGCTCGTTATTAGGCACTCGAGGTGCAGCTAGCTTTTACACAAGGTCGGTGATACCAGTATCTTTGAGTCGTGATTGGATAGCCTCATGCAGGCCGTCGTAAGTTACTATCCCAGCACCTATAGTTCGCTTCTCTAGCTTCGCTATGACATCGCGGACAGTGTCGGCTCGAGTGGCTTCAATGTTTGACAGCGCGTTCACTACGCCATCCTTCACACTTTTCATTTCACAGAGAATTGACACATGGGGAGGGATGCCAGTCGGTCGGATTCGCGCATCGTCACAGCTATCACCAGTTCTCACTCGCGCTGCGAGATTATTCAACAAGCTTTCGTCTTGAAATATTGACGTCTCGAAAACGTGATGTCTTGGTGAGAGTGTTACCTTCAGGAATTCCGCATGATAGACCAGGGAAGCGAGACAGTATTCAGCGATATACTCAAGCTGTTTGGCAACGCAGGAAACGTCAGCTTCATGCCGTTTTCAACGCAATCGTCGCGAGAATCAAAATGTGGTGGCAAGGTAGAGAACTTGTAGCTCTCTGTTGGTAGATCTGCCACAGTGCGACCAACGTGCATGTCATCGGCAGCCTCATACCGCAGATACGTGTTCTGCACACCTCCAAGTGACCAACCCGCCCGCAAATGAACAGCCGTAGATGATGGACACGCTGTCGAGCCGGATGAGCAAAACGTAGCTGATCCCTTACGCATCGAGTGAGTGCCAAGCTCGGTGGCGTTGAGACCCTGGCGAGTCAGCTCCGCAACAACTTCATCATGATCCAGCAAACGTAGCCAGCACTTCCGAAATCTCTCGTATTGGTTACTCCCAGGAAACAGCAAGTCACTCTAATCGAAATTTGAAGTCGCCCAGTACAGCCCCAAGGCGACAATAGGACAAATACCGGGCTTTTTGCGTGTTGGCGTATACGTGTCGGGGATCACGTGGCCGATCTCCGACTTGGTCGTTTTTCATATGGCGAAGTACATCTGCAACGCGTCGCACCTCCACTCCATGTACGAGTGACAGATACTAAAATGCATTTGACGAGCGGCACATCAAATTCCAGGCGATCACCATTGAGACGACTGAGAGCAACCCACAAATGTCTGGCTTCAGTTCGTGAGAGAAGTCTGAAAGGCTGCGAGCTGAAGGAGAGACAACAACAGAAAGAGGAAGAGACGGTGATATGAAGCTAGTTCTAGAAGCACGAGTGCAGGATAAGACGCAGCCGCTCTCCTAAGAAACAATTCATTCTCACATTTACCCCAAGCCCCGCAAGTCCCTCTCCAACACGGCCTCGCGGACCCGATAGCCCCTCTTCTAGCCAAGGGCGTGTCACCATGTACGCATGAGCAAACGTCATCTCCTTACCGGGACTAGCCAGTATCTTCTCGCACGAACACGAATATAAATCAAACATCAGCGGGTCTTTACCAGTTTTTACTGCGCTCTCTCCATTTGAGGCGTCCTTGGCGAGCTTGTGCTTGAGACCCTTGAAGAAGTTGGTGAGCTCCGATTCCAGCGGTTTTCCCATTGTTTGACCGTAATAGCGGAAAACGTTGAACAGCCCAGCCCTGTGCGTATTCAGCGCCGAGTAGCTTAGTGCCCCGCCATCCTTTTGCCTCAATGTAACTAGCCAAGTTACAAAGTTTGCTGCCGTCAACACCCCGAACTTCAGGGGCACTTCTTCAAGCGAGGCCGGAGCTGCTCTTCTGTGCACTTACGAATACTCCCGAGGGCGGACATGAAAGGTGCCGGTACAAGGCTAGCCCTGTTAACGAGCAGAAAAGTTAGGAAACGGCAGTAAGAGTTCTGGTAGGTGGCCCTGGAGCGCGCGGTGACGGTGTTGTCGCGAATATCACGAACCGTTTGCTCCAGCTTCTCCCAATCATTGGCTTCCATTGTGGTTAGACAGCTGGTCTGACTTCTTCTGTGCAAATTGAGACTTGAGTGGTGGGCAATATAATCAAAAGGGGAAGAAAATCTAGCCCTCCAGGAAAAGTTAGACGTTGTGTCTGACGCTGTCCAAATAATTGCACCCATGTCAGACGAAGATCGTGGAATGGTTGTTAGACGGAACTTGCTGGACATCTACAAGGCATTGGAAATGTGTGTTTTGAACCAATCACAATATGAAAAGAAGATGGATTTGAACCAATCACTTAGTTGTGCTTTCGTGCCCTCCGGTGCAGCGCGACAACAGTAATCCAAGAGAGCTGGCCACGAAGCCGCTTCCGATTGTTTGTTGTAAGAGGGGGGACAGCCACGCTCTTTTCACACGCAGAAAAAGTCTTCACAGCATTTTCAACACTCTGGTGAGCACTCCACGACCCGGTACGTTTCGCTTCATCCTCTATCATGCGCATCAGATAGCGAACGTCACTGAACCGCTTCTGTAGGTTTCTGGTTGGCATGTCGCGCCCATCAAGCAACCGCAATGGAGGTGTTTTCTTGCTGGCATTACTGCATTGCCATAACACCCACAGCATTGCCACAGATCAATCTGGAAGGTCAAAATCAGATGGGACTCGCCGAAATCTGCCCCCCCCCCAAGAAAAACGACGGGGTCATGAGAGTGTTATCCGCGTGCTGTTGACGAGTGGCTTGCTGAGGGCCTGCATTCAACCGCTCCACCAACGCGTAAATGTCGGTAGAGTCTAGACACCGTTGAGCGCGCTATCGAGTCCGTCGAACGTCACGACACCTGCACCAATTGCTCGCTGCTCAAGTTCTCCCATAATATCTTTCACGGTTTCAGTTCTTGCCGCATCAACGTGCTCGACAGTTTGCACAGCCACCTCTAGCACAGATTTAATCTCACGTAAAATAGCTAACTCCGGTGGCATGCAGACGATTGCTGGTGTCGTCGATACCACATACCTTTGCTGACAGCTCAGTAATTAGTGTAGGATGCTGGAATAATGATGACTCCAGCAGCGGGTGCTTTGCAGCGAGGTGTGTCCGTAGATACCGGTGCATGATAGACGAGTGACGCCAGACCGAATTCACTGACATATGCTAAGTGAGACGGTAGTCCCGGTAATACGCATTTAATTGCCTTCTCGACGAGATCGTCACGTTCATCGAAATGTGGGGGAGGAATCGCAAATTTATGGCTTCCTGGTGGGAGACCTGACACCGTTCTTCCGACGTGCATGTCGCCAGCTGACTCATAGCATAGGTATGTGTTTTGGACTCCTCCTAACGACCATTCTGCTCGCAGATGAACCGAAGCTGATGATGGACATACTGTTCAGCCAGATACACAATACGTTGCTGCTCCTTTTCGCATCGAATGCGTGCCGATATGATCCTTATTGACACCACGCCGGCGTAATTCTTCAGCTGTATCACCTCTTTCAAACAATCGCTGCAAACACTTGCGAAAACGTTCATATTGATTGCTGTCAGGAAACAAGATATCGCTACCGTCAAACGACGATGTTGCCCAAAACATAGCAATGGCAAGAACTGGGCATATAGCTGGGTTGAGCGGATTCGCGTATATGTGTCTTGGGTCACGGGGCCTGTTACCTTCCTGGTCGTTTTTCTGATGGGCGAAATAAATACAAAGAGCGTCTCCATTCCACTCCACGTGTCCATGGTGAATACCAAATGCATTGGCCGACCTGCACATCAGATTCCAGGCAACAATCATGTATGTCCGTGCAAAAGTCATGTCCTTCGATGGGTCCTTCAAAATGTGCGCACACAAAAAAGCATACAGATCAAACGATAACGGGTCCTTGCCTGTCTTCGCCCGGGCTTCTCCTCGTGCTGCAGCAGTTGCTCTCTCTCGCTTCAGGCCCTAGAAGAACTTTTGGAAGTCCTTCTCCATTGCTGGTGGAATTTCAAGCCCGTAATCACGACACAAATTAAAAAAGACCCGCCCTGTGCGTGTTCAGTGCTGAGTAGCTGAGACTGCTACCATAAGATTTGTGTAGTGTCAACAACCATGCTCCAAATACATCCATCTGCATGGCGTCAAACCGAAGAGGGGGATTAGTTGCGTCGCGGTCGAAAAAGGGCTTTATGCGCTTCCGGAGCTGCTTAAAAGAGAGACTTGATACATCGCCAACACGCTGGGCAAACGCCAGGGAATCGAGATGCGGCTTGTACAGAACGATCCACGTAATGAAGCGGCCATACGAATTCTTGTACTACTCTGTCCCACCTATTTATATGCATTTTGTTTTTTTGTGTACCACACAATGCTTTTCATTGGTTGTCTGATGTTGGTTAGGGTACAATTTCAATTTTGACCAATCGTTGTGAGCTGGATAAAAAACCTCGAAGCTTTGGAAGCATTATTTGATGTCGTTCAACGGCTTGTAACAGGTTGTCACTGGTCCAGCAAAATGACATTAGCACTGATTTGAGACTGCGAAATTTTGGTGCAATATTGCCAAGAACTGTCAGTTTTACGATAAAAAACCTATTCGCAACCAAAAATGATTGCAAAGGAAGCGTTATTGACGCTGCATTACTTGCTCGCTATAGCCATCAAAATTAAGCTGAATGTACATCATTATAAGCTTGTATTGAAGACCTAACTCGACCTATAGTTCTGAGTTGATAGAATGATATGGTCTATTTTGTGAAATCCGTATAAATTGGTGGGACAGAGAAGTACACAGCCCAGGAACGCGCGCTCACGGTATTGAGCTGCATCTCGGTCATATTTCCTGCTAGATATTCCAAATCGACGCTCCCCATCGTTTCGCTCTGAGGGAGAAAATTCGTATGGAGATTTGTATGCGGGATTCACAGGACAAGTGTCCATCGAAATTGGTGGAAATTGGTGTTTGCCCTGACACTATAGTGAATCCCTGGTTATTTAATGATTACGCCTTTTTCCATTTGGAAAATACAGGACACTCTGTCCTGCACTAAGCAAACGAATCGGTATAATGTCCAGCAATTTCTGGAGAATGAGTTTGTGAGCCACCGGCACCAGACATACCGTATTTGAGATCTCCTATTTCAGAGAAACCCCTTACCGTAAAAACAATGCAAAAGCGAACAAAGAATGTAATTTATTGAAAGAAAGGTACTATATGGCAACGAAAGGGGATCTCAACACAACAACTTCAACTAGGGTTACGCGAAGGCTGATAGCGGGAATGGATTCCCGCGCCTTACATTTTGTTTTAAATGCCATTTGACATTCTAAAAGTGGTGTATAAACAAGCCAAAAGGACTATTTATACTAAGTTCGCTTAGTAAAACAAGATGCTGCGGGACGGCATTGAGACGCTGCTCGGAGACGGCAACAGGACGTCCAGGAAGGTGACGACTTTGGCGCTTTGTCGGTGCTGCTGTGGTACTGTACTAGTACTACTGTACGAGGATACTAAGGACACGAAAGTCCCCATGGTGCGCGGATCCCCCCTATGTGACGGTGGAGAACCACAACGTGCGCCCCGTGCTCGGGTTCGATGCTGCGGTGCCAAAGGTGAACGGAAGGGAATGTGCAGGAGTTGGACCCGCTGGACAAGTGGAACGAGCTGCAGATATGGATCAGCAACCGTTTTGAGATTGACCATCCCGGATCGGGGTCTACAGCGCTTCAAGACACGCTTGGAGACCGTCCACGTGAGAGGCACCATGGATCTGCTGTGGCCAGGCCTCAGACGGGTCCTTGGTGTGTCTAAGGGCGCTTGGGGCCAGACGTTGGACGTCGGACGCCGGAGGTTGGACTCCGGCCGGTCCCTCACACCGAGCGACATCATTTCAGTAAGCCGAACGAAGCCACGGGCGAGGGTGTAAGGCATACGCACTGGCTAGCGGAATTACGGGCGACCGAGGAGGGTTGTCATGTTCCGGGACGGAGGGCACGGCCAATGGGAAGCTTCTGTGCGACTCAGATGGAGTGTCGTGCTTATGGGATGTCTGGAGGGTGCGCGCCGCTCGTGCGAGTCGTGCCCTCACTTTGCCTTTTCTCGTGGAACGCATAGGGAACTAAGAACGCTAAACACTAACGAACGCTTTATATTGCTTCTAGCTTGGCACACTTCTTCGTTGAATTCGCGCCCTTTTGCCATCTCTCAGTCTGCCTTCACGCCTGAAGCCAGCGGGGCACTAGTCTCAAGGTTTGAACCCCATAGGTTCGCCCCCACCTCGAGACAAGATGGTGGAGAAGCAGAGTATGTTCATCGCATGGAGAATGTTCGTGATTTGGTGTAAGAAGATTAAGGAAGTCGAGCTGGAGTGTGGGTGGCGCTAGGAGCGTCTGGGTGTCGTTGTCGTCGTCGGGAACGGTCCTGGTAGGTGGTACGTCGTAGGCGCCCAACAGTTTGCGCGTGCAGCAACGCTAGGGAGCGTACCGGGCATCATGAATATACGTAGATACGGAGTATAACGCACGCCGTCGCGGGTTTTCGATAACGATCTTAGAGACTGTTGGTGCTGTCGTGGATTGCAGCTTGAGCGAGGGAGAATTTAGCAGGACACGTGGAACAAGGGCATCGCGGGTCAGATCGAGCGATGTCGACTAGTGGAGAATACCGTCGAGGGAACGAGGAAGCCGAAGTAGACCATAGAAGTACCGGACCCGACGTCACAATGTCGGAAAAGTTCTACGTGGGAAAGGAATAAGGAGGGTAGGAGGCAGGAGGATTCCGTTCGGACAAGAAACGACTGGGAGAACAAGGAGAGTCTACGACGGGTAGCCGGCAACGGTTTTTTTGCCGCCGCTGAGCGGAGAAGAAGGGAGCAGTATGGCGTCGCAGATGAGCACGGCGGCTGGGCGAGAAGCGATGCTGCAACGACTGAGTCGGCGTCTACGAGCAGGAAGGAGCAGGAGTACGGGATCGGTGGAGATTTCTTCTGTTCCAATCGGATTGACGAGGACGGCCGAGCCGTCCACAGTACACTCGATTGTGTGATGCCAACCATGACTTTGGGAGCAGGAAGCGTCCCTGAAACGCTAGGTATGCTCGTCGGAACTGGTGGAGGGTCTGGCGCGCGCCTACTTCGAGGGAGTGATTGCCGCTCTGCAGCGCCAGCACGGAGGAAATAGGACGAGGCGAAGTGATCCCCTGGTCGGGAATGGCGATCACGGATGATCCAGAATCGAGGCTTCCGCCGTGGCCAGATTCGGTACCCAGCTCGGACCTCGATAATCAAGGCGCAGTGTTGCGGCGGTACTTGGAAGGTCTGATGAACGCGACGGTTGCCTCTCAGCCCGCCTCAAGGATGGGAGGCGAGGCTACGACTACTGGGCCCCGTTTAGTGTTCAGTCCCAGCGGAACCATCCCGGTCTACGTGGAACCTGGACGATGTGCGCTGGCGCAAAGCTACTACAGAAGCTTGGCCAAACGCTGGACACCGGGCCAGCACGGACAGCTGCTGACTTGGCGTCGGGACACGGCTATTCTGAGTACCGAGGGGGACCAGTGACCGTGTCGTGAGCAGCGTCGGCGACACCCGTACCAGCCGTATGAGACACTCAGGCTGTGGCTGGAAACGGACTAGGAACAGGAAGCGGTGTAAGTGGCCTGTCCTTTGGTGGAGGGGACTGGTTCTCACCCGCTACGACGTGGGCTCTGGAGACGTTGCCACCACCGACAGGAACGTGGAACAGCACTAGTGGTCTGCTGCCTGGTCTAGGGTTCCTGACTCTTGGGTTTACCGGGCCCAGTAATGACGGAAGCCATCATCGGTGTATGAAAACGCAACTTATGGGGCGCCTATCCTAGGCTGCCTAATTGAGGTACTTGGGTACACTCAGCTCGACTCGATAAGTTCGACGCGGCTAAGTACGGTTCGACTTGGCGAAAGTTCGACCCAGCGAGGAACCGACTCAGCGAGCAAGGTTATTTGACCCAGCGAGGTTAAATCAGGGCTCGCTTGGAGATCTGTAACGACTCCATTTCACTAGATATTTGTATAGGATCTTTTAGGAATCCAAAGGGAGGAGTCCAAAGGGACTCCTCGAAGACACAGACACATAACTAGCAGAGCAGAATTTTCTAAGTCCAAGACAAGTGTACACTTTTCCGGTGAGTCCCTGCACGGGCTGGATTATGCCTGCCGTCGTTCCCGAGAGGCATAGCTTGTAGGGAAATCGGCCTGGTAGCGCCAAGAGATCAAGGTCGGCCCGGGGAAGGGCACATACCGCTACAACTACCAGCGAAGACCAAGTCTCGTCGAACTCGACGAGCCGGTGGGCCTCAGCCGAGGGCACCGTAATTCTCCTAGTCGGGGTAACGCTGCGCTCGGTGACCTGTAAAAGCGCTCACGCGCCGACGTCCATCCTTTGGTGTGAGGTCACAGGGTTTGTGGAACGGAGATCGCAAGCTAAGCTAGTCTCCGGAGGGATTAAGCTTGGTTGCGCGGTACTCGACGGGAGCGAAGCCGCAACTGAACCCGGAAGGGCCGAACCGCGAAGGGATCACACCCTACGCATCGCCCAACATCGCCGACCTGACTCGGCGAATTGTCGTGTTGTTGCGTGGAAGCCGCACTAACGACGATTTCTGTGAATTACAACACCACAAGACAACTAGGAGGACAACAGGGAGTAGACTTTTAGGAAGACGAGAAGGACAGGTTTAACTACTTTAATCTACTCACTTCGGCATTTGCCTCCAACAACAACAACCTTGAGTCTACAGTGTTTCCCTCCAAACTAATCATCATCGCTTCTGCGTGCACGCTGAACATAGCTCAATTCTACATCAACTTATTGATAACATTTCAACCGGCAACGATGGACTACATATCTGTTTTGCTAACAACAACCCGTTAATGTTTGGGTTTCGAGGTTCTGCGTATTTGACTTCAATGTATGGCATTAACCTTTTTAATCCTTAAAGGTTAAAATATTTGCATCGCATCAAACAACAAGACAAGTTTAACCTGTTGCAGTAAACTCAGGATGGTAGAGAACATTGACACAATCTGGTTTTGTCAATCGTAACTGATGTCATGGCCCTCAAATCCTGATGTCGGAGAGAGTCGACAGGACCCCCCCCCTGTCGGGGTTAACCCTATAGGACCGAGCGAGATGAGGCCATGGTTGGTCCTGGGTTTAAGCCCGCGTGTTTCGCACACGGACCTTAAACCACAGCCGTTGTTTCGGCTTGCCGAGCAAGTTGGGCTTCACCCGATCCAAGATTGTTATGTAGAAAAGGACGAGTTACATTCACTCTTAAGTCACATACAAACTTTAAGTGACCGAGATTGTGGTAATAGTCACTCTCAACTCAGGATGGGCGTTGGTATAGGGAGGAATATTGATCCTAGGATCACCACCAGATTCGTTATGTTGCGAATGTTAACAGAGCGTAGTGACTTCCAACCGTGTTTGTAGCTTCTTGTGTAGTTAACCTTCTGTGGTGACTGGATTTGGCATATTCTTTGGTTTTGTCAGCGGAATCTGCATTTGACTGCCTTGTTCATACCAATCATACAAGATGTTCATGGGTACGAATGGACTATTCATTCTGACAGATGCTGATTGATGCTCACAGCTTTCAAGGCGTAAGCCGGTTGGACCTTGTCCAGTGGCCAATCAAAGAGACCAGATCCCTGGTGATGCACGCTCTTTTGGCCCCCAAACATCGGTCGACCCGAAGCGGTTACTTCGCAATTATCGTACAACCACCAACACGTGCCCGGGGCTTAGTCGAAGCCAGTATGCACGTACATTGCGCTCTGTTGTTCGCATCTACCCTCCTCGCTTTCACTGATGGTTTATCGCAACCCACTCCTTTGGAGCAACACGAGGCCTCGAAGGTGTCGTTCAAGGAACTTTAGACCGTGCCTCGTTCGCTCGCGGGCACGCCAACCAAGCGGCTCTTACGGACTTCTGCCGCAGTGAATTCGGACACCGACACGCACGATGAAGACCGACTTACAATACCAGGGTTGTCGAAGGTCGCGGAACTGGCATCGAACTGTGATAGCTTCTGTGTACCCGCGCTACAGGGCTTGATCGCCCAGTGCTGATTGCGTCCAAGACTCGTTGGCTGACGATCGACAACTTCGTCTCCCGCGCCGGTGTGTGCCCCTTAGGCAACACGACCTATTTATTCGTCCGTTCCTGCGTTTGGTCGTCTGTTTGTACTCGTTTTCTATAGCTATCTGGTTCGCGTACTCCACCTTGTTCGCGCACAGCAGCTTGCAAAGCACTTGGCCGGGCACACGCACTGCAATGTAGTTCGCGGTCGACGTGAACACGCACTGGCGTCCTGCGCCGTACACTTCGCTTCGCCGCTGTCTTCGCCCACTTCGCACGCTTGCCTGATGACTGTCGAACTTGTCCGAATGGAGCTCGGCGCTGCGTCCACCGCCGTCCAATCCTCGTTCCGTCCGTCCCTTCGTTCACGTCTGGGCCGAGCACAGGCTCAACTCTTTCGTCTTCTTCGATTGCGTCTCAGCACGTAAGTTCGCAACTGCTGGCTGTCTGGCACCGATCGCTGTCGGTACTGCCGACTGACTGCAGTCACTCACTTCGCCTCGCCGGATTCCAGCGACTGTTCGGCCAAGATCGTGGCGCGATCTTTACGGTCACGATTCCCCGGAAGCCGTGCTGGCCGTCCGTCGCTGGCATCCATAGCCGTCCATCCTTGGCCGTTCACGTCATCCGCCCCACTCGTCGCCTGTTGGTCCTTCACTCGTCTGGCGCTTCGCGCCATCCTCTCTCGCGCGTGTCCGTCATTGCTGTGGCCGGCTGCGTCACCCAACCTGTTACAGAACTTTAGTCTGATGACACAGAAGGCGGCGTTTTGGCTGTGGCTGCAGATGCAAACAACCCCCAAGGACATTTTCAAGCTGCTGAATCTGAAACAGCCACGAACTCAAAAACGACACTCGATAAGAATCCGGAACTCCTTAGCTGGCTCAGGTACACGATGGCATACCGGGATATAGCGGGAACTAGCAGGGTGTACTCGGACGGTGAAGTTTACTTGCGGCTGCTGAAGTTAGCTCCTGAAAAAGAGCTTGCTGCATTTTTTCAGGCACTCCGCAAGATTCCCGATTTGAAGGTGGTGAGCGAGAACCTACAAACGGTGCAGTACACAATCTGGTACAAGCTCAAGATGAAGCCAAGCGACGTCTCTGATCGTTTGGGGGTTACAAAGCTGCTGGAGACAGGGGCGTTTATGAGCGATCCGAGGTATATCGTGTATTACGGCTACACCGAAGTGTGGTTGGGCAAAGTCAAGCTCCAATGACGCTTTGGAGTTCACACGAACCAACGTCCTTTGACTTCCAAATCGATTTTGAACTATGATATTGGCGGGCGGAGCCGTGTTCTCACGAGCATCGCAGAACATGAGTGTGCTGTCAGCGACGCTCACTGAATTCATATTCGAACAAGTAGAATGACCGCATAATATCAAAGCGCGACTCTCGCTTGTTCGCTTCCCAGCACATTGTCTTTTGGTATTCAGCTTCTATACATGTTCTTCTCCACGGACAGTATTTTAGGACAACGTATACACGTGAGCTTTCTGGCAACTTTTGACCCATTTCGGTCAATCTACGACGAGAAAGTATGTACTTGGTCTTCTCAAGTTTCGCAACAATATGCAGATCTATATTCTTAAGCAACAACAATGTCGGCAGGACTTGCTTGTAATAGCAGTGAGGCTGCGGTGTCTCGCACTTGGTTCTGGTGCCAGCTGGACAAACTCTCGCCTTGCGACGATAACGCTGCCCATTACTTTTGCATTACCCCAGATCTGATTCTAAAATGCTAGATGGCATCTATATTCTAGATTTTCAAACATGCAAAAAGCGTTAGTTCGACAATAGACGTAGTTTGTCGAAAACAGTATTTCTACTTGTATACAACAAAAACACTAGTGCGACGAAAGACGTATGCTCGATGAACGTTGGATGCCTGAGCTGATGAGACCACACATGAGGTTTTTCGAGCCTGCAAAATATCCAAAAGCTCACAAAGAATACATTAGTCAATGTTCCTTATATATCGATAAGTGGGGTATATTCCAGTATAATAAGGGTGCTCGCACGACACAAGCATGTCTGGTTACCGAGATATGGTGCGGTGAAAATCGTATCCAAGACTTGGCGTCCTCCATTACTGGAAACAATTGAACGACTTTATTTTCGATATATGTTTTTCTAACGTGTTCGATAGATTGTGGCCAAAAGTTGGGGTTCGGGAATAACCACCCCATGCCTTAATTGATGACGTATTGGCTGTTCTCAGTAATGCGAAGCTCTTCGAATATTGACTCGGGGTACTGGAACGTACCAATGGCGGAGGAAAGCGTGTAGAAAACAGCGTTCACATGCAAGTTTGAACAATATGAATGGCTGGTGATGCCGTTCAGGATGTGGAATGTCGTACCTGCCTTCGAACGGCTGATGGAAAACGTGTAGATTGACATCAAGTGGAGAACATGTCTCGTATACTTAGATGATTGTGTGATCTTCAGTTCTGACTTTCCGTCCCACCTGGTGCGAGTACGTCAGGTATCGACGCGACTGCCCAGTGCGGGTTTTAAACTGAAGATGAAGAAGTGTCACTGGGGCCGGAGTCAAGTGGCGTTCTTGGGACATATTGTTACTCTTAGTGGCATAATGCCGAACCCTGAAAAAGTAAGGCCTAGATGAACGTGAAGCGTCCGGACGACCGCCATGCGCTCCTGGGACTGGCCAGCTACTTTAGACGGTATATCCTGGGCTACGCCGCCAGTTTCTACTCCGATGGAAAAGCTGAAGCTAATGGCCTCCTCGCCCTACGGCGCCTGGATGTTGAGCGATAAGACCTTAACGGTGTCCGTGAACTCGATGTACAGTATCAGTTGCTCTGCATCACGCAAATACGTATAAATAAATCCGTACGATAAGACAAAAATAGCTTATAGATACAGAAGATACGTGTTTATGGTTTTTGGGGGGAGACGTACTCACCGTTGGCGTCCGACTTGAGCATGAGCGTCTCGTCGTCCATAAAATGGCTTGCTGGGGTCCTCGTTCAGGCAGCAGCAGTCCTTCGTGCTGATGGCCTCCTTCAGGCCCCCGTAGGGTCGGCTCTTGGAGGCGGCGGCAGTCGAGCTCGTGATTCTTGATCTAGTGGAGAGCGATTGCTAAATGAAGTATGACTCTTTCCCTTTTTAACACTACCTGCCTGAGGTGATGAAACAGATATAAAATAAAATCTAATTCAACTCAACCAAACTTACGCGTATGCGTAATAACATCGTTGAAACTAGTCTTTTGAAATGGGTATCTTGTGTAGTCAAACATTGACGGCTACAACGAGAAAAATCAAGTGCAAAATCGCCGTATGGCAGCGTTTTCGAGGTCAAACGAGGTTGTTCCTGCGCAAACCCACGCGCAGTATCAGATCGTGCTCTTTTAGATATGCATACTCTGCGTGTTAATGGTGAGAAGACTAGTTCATTTAAGGAGTGAACGGATCTCTTAGTCACACAATGGACTCGTAAAATTAGCTATTTGTTAGCTTGAACTGTGGTGCAACATGGGATCGTTTTCATCTGTCGCGGCATTGTCCAGTAAAATCATTGAGATAAGGGTTAGATAAGGTTACGTGGTATACTCATCGTGATTAGGCGCCGGTAATTGATGCAAAACATGAACTCTCCATCCGATTTCCTTACCATCAAGACGGGACTCGCCCAAGGACCTGTGGACGGTCGTATCAGGCTCCGTTCGAAGTTCTGTTGGATCTCCGCTTCCATGCCCCCCCCCTTCCACCGGTCCGCCTTGGACACGTGGTACGGTTGCTGTTTGATAGGCGGATGACCCGCCGTATCAATCTCAAACTTCAGCAGGTCCGGCCTCCTTGGCTGCTTCGAAGTATCGACGAGCATATCGCTGAATGCGTTCAACTTCTTTCTGAGAGACTACACTGCTCCTCGTCGTGCTTGGAGTCCTCGAAGTCCTCCTCTACTTCCATCTCGACCTCCGAACTCTCGAGTAGGGTAAGCCCCGGCGTCAGCGGGTCAGCATTGGCCTTGGTAGTAGCCTCGCTAATCATGGAATTCACGAAAGCTGGACGGTTCCGTTTTCTTCGGACCTTAACGGGGACCTGGGCCGCCCTTCCGGCAGGCATTCGTGGTCAAAGACCGAGTCCGGGAGAACAGTCACGGTCGCTACCAGCGAACCTTTACGGATCACTACGTCGTCGATAGACGCGTTGCATAACTCCACAATCCCCTTGCCATCGCGGACGGTGCATAAATGGACCTCGCTATCCGAAGAGAGTCATCCACGCCCGTCTTGCCATCCACCATCACGACGAAGTCGGTAGCGATCGTTTTGACCACATACGTTGACACAAGGGCTTGTCCGCCGGGCTGTAGCCGCACCGTGGAGGCTACGCGCGTCACGTATGACTCGACCACGTATGTAATTCCCAGTTGGAACACATCACCCGTTGACTTCAGAGTCAAGGTCTTGTCCTCCAGATCGATGACGGCCCGGAATGCCGCTAGGATATCTGTTCCGAGTATGTCATCTACATGTGGCTTGTCAGCTACCACAATCGGTACGAGTAGTAATAGAGAGCCGAGTCGAAACGGCAGACCAATGACACCCCTCCAATAAAGGCTATGGCCTGACACGCTGGTTAGTGTCTGGGATTACGGGCAGACGCCAGGTTTCAGCCGTATATCCCAGCCGCCGTAACATCTTCCAGTTCAAGCGACTCACCGAGGCGCCTGCGTCCGCTATCAGTGTAGCCAGCAGGCAGTCAGCCTCCAAACATTTGCAGGCCTGCACCGAGCAGATCACGCATTTACCCCCGAGCCCCGGAATCTCAGCACACGCGGTTCCATCTGCTCCGTCTTCATCAATCTGCGAGGGCAATTCACGAAGCCGAGTCTTCCACTTGCCAGTCCTACCTCCCTGAACCACGTGAGCGTAGTGGCTAACGTCGCCCTCGTTTTTAGGGGATGACCGGTGATCACCGATAGCTTCTGACCGCCGCGTGAATAATGTCGAAAATCAAAACGAACCCTCGGGTGCCCGGTGGCTGCGAAGGCGCACCGCTTCGAGCACACAGCTTGGCCCAGATTCTCGTAGCTTCTGCGTCGTCGTAGTCCTTCATCACCTGTAACGCTACAGTGGTCCAGCGGACGAGTTCGGCCGTTTCCGAACGGGAGCGGAGTTTCCTTGCCCGTTCGCAGTCGAACCCTTCCTCTTGTATTTCTTTCACCTCGGCGGGAGATACCGACTTATGATTGTCTCATCCTCGTCCTCCAAATTCGAAGCCCCTCCCAAAGTCCAGGGGTTCACCGCCTTTGCTCCAGCTCTCGCGCTTCGAAAGTCACGAATCGCGCGAGGTGCTTCAGACGACGGCAACAGCGTTCTACCGTACCATTCTAACCAATACTCGGTCGTAGCGTACTTCCCAGGCGATGGTTCCTTCTTTCGCTCCAACGTCTCGACTTGAATCTGCAGGATCACGCTTGCTTCTTCGAGCAACAGTTCTTCTCGTCATTCCGCAACTCGGCCCACCTTCTTCTTCAACTCCACCTCACCCAGAGGAAGCAGTTTGTTCTTCCAACTCCTCCTCGTACTCCTCCGGTTCCGGCTCCGCCGGGTTCCAGCGACCTTCCTCCAGGACAACCAGTTCCTCCGTCGTGAAGACCAGCTTGTAGTTGTCCGGAAAGACTGGAGTCTGATTTAACGACGATGTTGTTCCCTCGTTCTAGTCCGTGACGGCGTTAGTTCGGAAGTCAGGAGCGTTCGCCGATAACTCACGCGAATCCTCGACGGAAACTACAGTTATTATGCTCTCTTTCAGGACGTTGCCTTTCTCAACTTCCGTTCCGGGCTCGTCTAGCGTCCTTCTCTTTGCATCCTCTCTCGGCATCCTTGAGACCGTAGGCACTTCACTCAGTTCCGCCCTCACGGGGTCCTGGGACGCCACTTTTCCTTCATACTCCTCCGTGACTAAGCCGGTGCGCTCCTCCGCCATTTCGTCACCATCAACGCTTCACCCAGCGTTTGTTATCTTCTCTACTCGGTTCACCCCTCGCCCGCCGCGGCGTGGGCTCCGGCGACGTTGCCTCAGCCGCACACTTCGGTGCCGCATACAGCCCGTTGCGCCGCGCCAAGCAGCACCTTCCCTACAAGCGACTTGGTTTCCCTCTCACTCCGGAGGTGTAGGCCCTTCCCAACCCGTGAGTACGGGACCAGCCTCTAGCCGGCTCCCGTACGGGAATGCGGGTCATGGGAACCAAGGAATCCCGGTCAACGTTATGACTACGAGGGCTTCTTGCAGCGAGATGGAACCCAGAATGAACCCTTGGAAGGTGACAGAGCGGCTAGCTCCGTCCTACTCAGATGGGTCTACGCCTGGCAAAGCACGCGAGTTTTGGCTCTCCCTTGAGACCAATACCAGTGACCTACCCGAGGAATCATGCCCCCTGGTGTTCCATCGCTGCCTGAAAGTCAAAAGTGGTCGTAAGTGGTGGGGCAAGTCGCTAATCCGCGATTTCGACACGCTTCGTGTCCATTTCCACAATCGGTTCATAAGCCAGATGGCCAATGAACTCTGGGAACGCCTGAACACCGCACAGCGTGAGCGAGAAGAGTCCATCGAAGAGTGGGTAGACCGAGTAGCGGACCTGTGCGATTCGCTGAATTACCCCGACTCGAGGATGCGCTTCCAGCTATTCTGCAAAGGACTAAGGAACAAGGCGGCACGAGCTTTGCTGCGGATGAGTACGACCAAGAGTACTCCAGAGGCATGCGAGTATTTGCTGAAGAAAGAAATGCAACGTTCTACGGAGGAGGACAGCGATTTCGCCGATGAGCAGCCAGAGAAGGTTGACTCGGCTACGGCAAAAGCTAACTAGATTCTCGAGCAGATGCAATCACTGCTGGAAAGACAGCAACTGCAATGGCAACAACCGCCTCCCCCGCTGCCGAACGGTTATGCTATGTTACGTCCACCACGACGGAACGGGCACGTTGCGTCCCTGACGAAAATGCGTACCCGAGCTTGCAAATTCCGACACCGGCGCCGCCTCGTATGGGGAACGCTCCGGAACCATTTCAAGGCATACGCCAAGGGCCCAACTTGCACACTCAAGAAGTCCCGGTGATCTGTGGACTGTCGGATACATCCGCGCTACAGCGTGAGGTTTCCCATAACTATAAGCAGCTGGGCCATATCAGCATGGAGTGTCTGGAGCCTCGGAGCTGCCGCGGAAGGCGGCGTGAGGGACCCCACGGGGGACGTCAATCGCAGGACTGCCTTCTCTGTGGACAGTCGGGACATATGATGGGGAGCTGCCGTCACTCGAATTGTTGAGGAGAGCACTTCAGCAGAACGCTGCAGGAAGGACTAGCGAGGCACCCGTGCTGGCGCTACCTCCGTACCAGCAGTGACGGGGACAGGAGAAAGGGGAAGGAAGGGTCGACCCCAGGGATTGATAGTCATGGGATTTTCGGTAATCGAATATTCAAAGTAACTCACTTGTAAGATCTGAATATTCATGTTCACAGTTATTTGTTTGAGTTTCGCAAATCGATATTGATATTAAACTTTATTAATTACCTCAGCAAGTCAGATCTCACCTCGCTTCAAGGGTTACCTAATATTGTCATTATCGCAAGTGTAACGAGGTTAAACGTAGGTCGCACGTAGTGTAGCCACACTACGTGTCACCTTGACGGAAAAGGTACTTGGTACCTCGTCTATTAACAGGATCCCAGTACGTGGCTTCGGAGCCACTCGATATGCACCTGACTAGATTTAAATATGGTAGATAGTTAAGTCATACCACAGGCGGCTTTGCCGCAGATAAGCAAACAAATAACAGTTCAGTTTTAGCATCAAATAGTGTATTTACCTTGAGTTAGGAATACCGACTCTTTGAGTCTCTAGTTAATAATACTAGAGTGATCTAAGCCTCTGCGGAGACTTAGGGGTTCGGAGAACCACAAGCTAAGACTCAGAGAGTCAAACGTCTTCCTCTGACACGCTACCCACCTGGTAGCACTTGTAGTCAATCCCGCACCTGAGTCTTAGGACTATTCTTCGGTGACGATGGATCAGACAGCTTCGAACCCGGGTCAGCAAGATGCGCTTAATAAGCTTATGTCTTTGATCGGCCCTGAGGGGGTCTCGCATCTTGCTGCGCAAGACCCAGACGCGGTTAACACGCGTCTAGAAGCGTTCTCTAACTACGATAATGCCCTGTTGGAGCACCTCCAACAGGGCATGGCTGCGGCTGCGCCGTCAACGGTGTCGACTGCAACGCAGGATGGGGCCTCCCGTCCGAAATCGCTCATTATGAGCGTCAAGACTTTAGAAGGAAAAGAGCATGCTATGGATCCGTGAGATCGAAATGGCGATGGGATCAGCCATACTCCGTACTGAACAACAGCGCATGGCGCTAGGGATCTCTAAACTCCGTGGCCGAGAACGAGAATGGGCATGTCGGTTGACGCTGCCTCCCGGGTTGGGAAGAGCTGAAGCTCCAGCTCTCGCGAGTGTTCACTCCTCCTAATCAGACCTAACGCGTGAGGTCACGCTTCCTGTGTACCCGACAGTGTAAGAAGGACTTGGTGGACTTCGTCCAAGAGTTGCGAGCTCTTATCGCCGGTATAGCGGTCGAACCTCTTCAAGAGGCTGTGACTGTGGCAGTCTTCATGGAGGGCCTCCGCACTGGCGTGGTCAGAACGGAAGTCTTCCGCACTCACCCTTCCCCTTTCAAAGAGGCAGTGAAGGTGGCGTTGAACGTCGAGTTCAACTTTAAATCGTCTCGACTTGGATGGGGACGCTACTCCGTCCGACGGCGCAGTGCCTATGGACCTCAGGTATGCGCGAGAGCAAATCTCCGCACTCAACGCCTATGTTCTGTATCAGAAAGCTAAATTGCAAGTGGCGTATCGTTCATGCTTTTAACAAGCTTAACGCGACCACCATTCCGGCGCAGACGCTTATTCCTAGGAAGGATGTCCTCCAGGACAACATGGCGAGGTGTACGGTGTACAGTGACTTTGTCGATGGATACTATCAATTGTTCATGAGAGCAAGCGATATTCCGCTCACAGCGGTCAGCACTCCGAGCTATGTGCTCTGGGAGTGGCTGGTAATGCCCCAAGAGTTGTCAAACGCGCCTGCGACGTTCAATCGTCTGGTGACGCAACTGTTCAGGCTCCACCAGGCGTATGCTCAGACATACTTCGACGACATATTCGTCCACAGTCGTGCCGAGCACGGGAAGACTGACGTGGAGAACCACATTGAGCGGTGCTCGCGTGCATGCGCACACACAAGTTGTATGCCAACATCGACAAGTGTGTCTTCGGCGCTGAAGAGATTCCCTTCCTGGGATGCTTCATTGGGAAGCGAGGCCTTCAAACGGATCCCGCTAAGGTTAAGGCCATCGTAGACTGGCCGGTCCCAAGAACCAGAAGGACTTCCGGAAGTGGTTTGGCTTGGCCAATTACTTGCACAAGTACAGCAAGAATTACGCCGAGGTGGCAAGGCCACTGTCCAATCTACTTAAGAAGGATGTGGACTGGTGTTGGGACACCGGACATCAAGCGGCTTTTGAAGCCATTAATGAGAGTCTCCTTCAGGCGCCGATCCTGGCGCTGCCAGATCCCGATAGTCCTTTAGTGTCGTCTGTGACGCGTCGGAATTTGCCATCGGCAGTGCTTTGTTGCAAGCAGACACTAAAAGGCATGGACGCGTGGTTGCGTTTGAATCTCGCCAGCTTAAGACTGCTGAGAAGAACTATCCAGTTCACGACAAAGAGCTACTTGCAAGGAAGTATGCGCTCATCAAATTCAGGGTTCACCTGCTCGGCTCCAAGCCGTTCGTGATCTACACAGATCATGCGTCGCTACGCACTGCAACGCAGTCACCTCACCAATATCAGAGTTGTACTAGCTGTGTGTGCGGCATACGACTATGTGATGGAGCAGTTGGATGCCGACACAGCGTTCCTGAACAGTGGCTTGGTGGAACAGGTCTACATGGACGTTCCATTTGGTGTGAAGAACGCTAAAGGCATGCGGTGCAAGTTGGAAAAGGCTATCTACGGTTTGAAGGAGGCAGCAAGTGCTTGGAACAAGACGATTTGCTGTGTGTTCTTGAAAATGGTTTCAAGGGCTGTGGTGCGGACCAGTGTGTCTATGTGAAGCGTACCCGGAACGGTTTCGTGTACGTATGCCTCTCGTGGACGACATGATCATTGCTGCGAAGTCGAGCGATGGGATTCGTGCTTTGCTGTCACTCCCCTCTATGTCGAACTCCGGACAAGAGGAAGGGTCGACCAGGGATTGATAGTTAAATGATATATTCATAAGTTTGAATACATATAGATAATTCAATTGAATAGTAATATTTATATTCGGTGCGATCTCCATTTGAATATGAATATTAAATATTGACCCGTAGGCTACGCCCCTATTAATAACATTGAATAATTATAAATAATGGTGTGTTGCTGGTGACTGCTTGCGCTCGACACAGCGCCTGTTCAGCTCCAGGACCGCAATAGCGATGAGGTGTGCAGCTGAAGTTTGCACATGCCCCGAGTTTGATGCTATGGATGGCTGCACCAACAAAGTTCATCACTTGTGCAGTTACAATGTGCCGTAACCTGACAACGCCCAGATACGCTTTACTTTCGTTTCTGGTGTTTATAACTCCTTAATAACATATATTGCGACTAGGATTGGCGGGCTCTAAAAGCTCTGTTTGATAGCCTCAAAGGCCCGCTGAGCTTCCTAGGTCCAGGCCCACGTCGCCTCATTTTTGAGAAGGTTGGTGAGTGGCCTGGTCAACTCGGCGTTGTTCTCGCTGTATAGTTGGCGAGGCCAAGCCACTTGCGCAAATCCCGTTGGGATGTCTGCACTGGCCATTGCGATATACCTCGGACCTTATCGGGGTCCGCCCGAACGCCATCGTTCCTCAGGAAGCAGCCGAGGAACGGAATTTCTTCCGCGCCGAAGATGCATTTGTTGATGATGGCGAACAGCCGATTCTCTCGCATACATTGCAAGACCTTCCTGAGGTGTGCAATATGCACTTCGTCAGTTGTTTTACCTTCCTCAGCACGACTGTGCACGAAAATATCAATTAGGTACGTCTCTACAAACTTCCGCATCGACCGGAATAGCTGAGTCACCAGTCGGTTAAATGTTGCTGGCGCATTAGAGTGCCTTGAGACATAATTTCCCACAACATACCGTTGGAGGTGCTCACCGCTGTGAGCGGAAATGTCCGATTCGCGCATTAATAGTTGATAGTAACCATCGACCATGTCGAGCGCAGTGCAGCGCGTGCAGCCCGCCATGTTGTTTGGAACACGTCCTTCCCTTCCGAGGGATTGGCTTTGACGCCGGGATCATGGCTGCATCCAGCTTGTTATAGGCATCTACCATGCGCCACTTCCCATTAGGCTTGCGCACGGAAAAAGTCGGGCTAAAAGCGCGACTTAGACTCGCGCACCATGCCTGCCGCATGCTTCGCCGCAAAGAAGGCGTCGATCACATCGACCTGTTCCTTCGGCAGCGGCCATCGGCGTGTGGTACAGTAGTTGGTACCCGGTTCCAGGTCGATCTCGTGTCGGACCCCGCGATCCGGAGGCAACACTGACGGTGGGTCCTCTGAGACTACATCCATATACTCCCGTAGCAGCGGGTAGTTTGGGTCCGAATGATCTTTCAGGAAGGCCAAGACATACCGTTGTTGCCGACGAGAGACTCCATCCCTTCCTCCAACCCTCTTGGTCCATGACCGATGAGCTATTCAACTCCACGGAGGTCTGCTCTCGACGAAGGAGGACTAGGTCTTCTAGTTCTCCTCCTTTCAGCGACTCGAGAAACTCAACGTAGGAGAGCTCCTCGAGCTCCAGTAGATCCGACACCACCGGGATCGGGGTGAGATCCATCCTCGCGGACCGCGTCCCGGTAACTACGTCGGCCACGACAATCGCTGGAGAAGAAAGCGTCGGGTCATCTTGCCGTTTCTCCAAGTGCGTCGACCTTGTATCTTGCTCTGTGGGAGCCCCTGCTCGACCACCTTGGGTGGCGTGACGAACCCTGTCAGTACCTTCGTCGACATGAGCTGCCTCCGCTCGAACGCTCTGCGTCATTGGAGCCACTGCTCGACCATCTAGAGGTTCAGGAACGCGCACACTTTCGGCTGTACCGGCAAAGTATCGCTCCCCGCGTGGCACACGGTGCTCGTGCACAAACCCGTCGCGAGATGGGGAGGGTACATGACCCGCCAAAATTCGATTCGCGAGGGGATGATAACTAGCACCTATGGTACGACAGTGCCAGTCGATCCGCGGCTCATGCTTGGTTAGCCAAGGCACGCCTAGGATCAGGTCGTACCGCTCGTCCATGTCGAGGACAATAAACGGTTCGACCGAGTTAAAGTCGTCAAACTTGACCATCAAAGAGAGGAGAATCTTCCGCGTCGATACTATCGATCCAGTAGCCAGGCAGACAGATACGTTGCTATTACTCTTAGAGTCTTCTAAAGCTTGAGCATACAGTGTACTGGTCCTAGCCACACTAGCTTTCGTTGCGAAATTGTGCGACGCACCTGAATCGATCAGGATGGTCATAGATTCTTCGTACAACCACAACGTTAGACCTCGCGCCCGCCACCGAGAAACACAAAAGTGTCGTCTCCCGGGCTTTCTTCCTAGGACGGAGAGATGGCAAAGCCATCTGCGTCCGAGAAGAGCGACGTTTCCCAGCAGGGCGTCCCACGCCTACTGGGAGTCACCGTATTTCGACAGGTCGGACTCAATGACATTGTGAGACGACGACATCGCAGTGGTCTTACCACGAGTCACACTCCATGGGTTCGTCGGACAGTTGCGACGGAAGTGTCCCAACTCGTTGCAGCCAAAACAACGACCACAGGCGAGTCGATTCGGTCGAAGCAATCTCCATGGGAGTGAGACCTTCGGAGGCCTCCGAGTTTCCTGTGTGGCCCTGCGCAGAGCGCACACAGTGGTCTTCCAGCATGGCGATGTGTACCGCATCGTTGAATGTCTTCGCTTGGCGACGAAAGAGCTCCGTCCGCACCGGACCGGCACGGACACCATCCATGAACACCCTTACCTTGACATCCTCAGAGAGAGGAGCCCCGGCCATTGCCGCTTTCAGTTCTGGAGTTCCAAGACGTAGTCTTCAAGACCGATGACGGCAGGCCACATTGGCCAACAAGAAGTTATTGCGGAGCTTTTGCTCCATGAAGGACCACGAGTGGAAGAAGCCAAGAGACGACGTCTCCCTGGTCATGGCCCACGCGCGTGCTCGGCCTCCAAATTTGGACAGAGCAAAGCCGACTTGATATCTTGCATCATAGACCTGTCCTGCGCTGAGCGCGATCTCGATCTCGCGGATCCAGAAGACCAGGCTGTCCGATTCCTTGCCGTCGAACTTGGGGACCGTCATCTTGACCACCTTCGTCGACCCTGGTCGCGAAGCGAACGTAGCGATGTCCCGCACAGCGGACTGGGCTGCGTTCTGGGCTTCAGCACGCACTGTCACGCGAGCAGTTTCCTGCGTTGCAGCGCTGACATGAGCAATGAGGAACGACTCGTACTTGTCAAAACGCTCAACTCGTTCCCTCTGCTGCTCGACAGAGAGCGAGGGAATCCAGCGAATGCCGATTCGCCTAGAAGCCTGACCATCTTCTCCAGGGTGGCCCAGTGGTCATATGAGAGATGAGGAAAGTCTTGGCGAGACGGCATCCGGCTCCCGGGTTTTCCATTCTCGAAGAGAACTTGAACGTAGTAGCAATCGTCGCGGGATTGACTACAAGTGTTACCAGGTGTGACGGGGGTCACACGCACCTTGGCTTGAGGAAGCGTAGCTTCTAACCGGACAGACGCCTGGCGTCTCTGTCGTCCTATTCGCACGAGGAGGCCCTACCTTCCTATGGCTTATGGTTCCTGGAAGCAAAGCCTTGCGATCGTCGAGGTTAGAGTTAACTGAGTATAATTACTGTCCCACTCTAGTCTCTATTTACTACCGTCCTTTAATGACGACAGCCTAATGAATGGCCCAGACCTAACCTACTGATATAGATTAAGATAAGCGTACTTCCAATGTGGTGTAGCCCAATTCAAATGGCACACCACATTCGTAAGTCACACCTCATTTGTGTGGACACCTCATTCGTGTGGGTCACCTGATAATCACAGGGGAACCTCGTACTCCCATGAGTTCTGTGAGTGAGGATAACCTTTCCACTTTACAAGAAATTAGGTACAACCCTGGCGATGACGTCGTACCACCAAGCGCTCCACTTGATAGTGGGGATCTCCTTGCTCGTCGAGGAACGGTGGCGGTTGTCTCAGACTGGCTGGATCCTCGCGCTGCGAGTAGTAGCGCTCTTCGAGCTATTCAATCCCGAATTGAGGACTTCCAGAGTTCCTTGAACTGGGTGGCTGGGCCCCGCTCTCGTTTCGCCGACGACATTGATGCGGCGCATCGTCGCATGGACTGGTTTGAGCCCCGTGACTCGGTTGCCAACCGCTTGAATCTGCTGGCGCAGTCCTTCGATTCGAGGCTCTGGACTGATCGCTCGCTGATCCCCGTGGTCAAGTGGATCTCCTCGTGCGCCTCCAACACTTCGATCAGCCCGCCCGTGAGGCCAATGCCTCCGCGCTCACCTGAGCCGGGTCCCGGTGAAGCCTATGTAAAACACGGGGTGCGTACACATCTTCTTCGGAAGATTGAGTGCGTACGCTAGGCACTTCCTTGTCACGACCTTGAAAGGTCCAATGAAGCGCGGGCGCAACTTAGCCTTATCGCTTTTGTTGCTGATACATTTTCTATGTAACAGATTGCATAGTATATTCCTAAAACGAGCATGATGCATCGTTTTGGTAGCGTTTTCCGGTTAGCAGTGATTATAATTGTAGGCCACTTGCACAGAACTATACTCATGCTGCCAGTCAAACGTGGCATAATGCCGCGTTTTGCTTAGATTTCCGGCAAGCAACTTATTCACCAAAATGTCGATTTAGATTTAGAAAACATCCACGGTCAAATCCCATGATATATATGCACCTTTTGCAAGCGAATTTTTGTCTCAAACAATGTTGCTTACAGGAGGCTTAGTGCTGCGTTTAACTATGGGAGATCACCAAATTTTGTAAAACGATGCATAATGCAGCTTTTTACCCTGCATTGGCAACAAAAGGGTTAAAGACCACAGAGACTACATGTGTAGGTAGGTTTTTAGCGTTTATATAAAACTAAGTCACCGACCTTAAACACATCAACGTTGCGTCTGCCTATTGCATCAGCCTGTTCCTTCAGAAAAGCTTGGCTTTCAGCTATCGCGTCGCGTACTTGTCGTAAGGTATTCAAACGCGTGGACACAAGCGTGTCAACGTGCTTGCGAACCGCAACTGGGCTGATATCAGCTAGTCCTTTGGGTATTCCTCCCCCACCTAGCCCAGAACCATGCAGTGGTAGCGTCAACGGGACGCGAGGGTGTGTGAGGCCGTTCACATAGAACGGGGTGAAGCCTGTCGAGGCATGCACTGCATTGTTCAATGCAAACTCATCTAGTTGGAGCATGGCGCTCCATTACTTGGGTCTGTCCGCACAGACACTCCGAAGCATGTCTTCGACTACGCGATTCACGCGTTCAGTCTGACCATCGCTCTGCGGATGGCCCGCCGTGGACATGTCCAGTCGCATGCCAAGAACCTTAAAGACTGATGTCCAAAACTTGCCCGTGAAACGGGGGTCTCGATCCGAGACAATCGCCTCCGACAGTCCATGCTGGCGGAACACGCGATCCATAAACAGCGTGGATATTCCTTCTCCGTCGATGGAGTCCGACACCGCCGCTAAGTGAGCCATCTTGCTCAATCGGTCAACAAAGACCACGATACCCGTGTTGCCCACCGCATCCCGCGGCAGGCCGAACACAAAGTCCATACTCATGGATTGCCAACACCCCGTGGGTACAGGCAAGCTGGCCAGCGGCGCAGCCGAGTGTGGCGAGGGTTTTACCCGTTGACACGTCTCGCACGTGCACACATACGTGCTGATCCACTTGTACAGCTTTGGCCACCAGTAGTGGGAGCTCACCGAGCTGTAGATATCTCGCGACCGAGATGACCACCAAGTGGTGTATCATGGACCTCATAGAGGACTCGGAGCTTAAGATCCTCATCATGAGGGACCACGACACGTGGAGTGTCCTCCGGACCCGTACCGTAGTACAATAGGCCGTCATCGAGAGCATATCGATGCAGCCTCGCTCGCAGGCGCGCCGACAGTTTAATGTCTGAGTCCGAGAACTCCGCGCTACCTAGCGCATGTAGCAGGGCTATGCAGGACTCATCATTTGCGTATGCCGTGCGGATCAAGTCTGTCGTAGACGAGGTCACCGTCGTGACATGAGCGAGCTCATAGTCTGGCTTGCGCGATAACGCGTCAGCCAGAACGTTCTGCCAACCAGGTCTGTACTTCACCTCGAAGTTGTACCCCGCAAAGAAGGAGAGCCAACGGGCCATTCTCGGATCGAGTTCATGTTTGCCACCGGCGAATAGGTTTTAAAGACGTTTATTCCAAACTTCTGCTTGAACCCTTGAGCTACAAGCCGCCGAGCCTTGTATCTGATCACTCGACCGTTCTCGTCACGCTTCTTGGCAAACACCCAACGGCACCCAATCGGACGAGTAGCTGTTCCACGTTTAACGAGGGTCCACGTATGGTTCCGAGCATGCGAGAGTAGCTCTGCGTCCATAGCCCGATGCCATTCGGCAGCTTTATCACTAGCAACAGCTTCTGCACACGTGTTTGGCGTGTCTGAAACGCCGTCAATACTCGCAGCATAATACTGCCTCAGCGAGCAAGCCATCTTCGTCATATGCCAATACTGCCTCAGCGAGCAAGCTATCTTCGTCAATCCTGGCACGCTTCGGCGATGGAGGTCCATCATTCCATTCTGACTGCTGTTCTTCGTCAGCGTCCAAACCGTCCTCTAGCAGAAACACTGGTTCCCTGGAACGTCTGGAGCGTTCCGCCTCGGAGTGAAACACCAAGCGATCTTCCCAGAACGCTTATGGCGGCGGATGATACTCGGTCAGTTCCTGTCCGGTTGAAGTCGGTTCTGGTGGAGGCAGTTGGGGTTGGCTAACCTCTTGCTCAGGTTCCATCTTGTCCATCTCCACATCCAGAACAGGTTCCTCGGCAGGTTCCATGGGTTCGTCCACAACCGGCTCGTGTTCCACAGGTGGGGGAACGCTTCCAGCATCACGTTCCGTAGTCATATGGATGACCGTTCTAAGCTGCGGTGACTGCGTGTCATATATACCCACACCGCACGCTCGTCCAGCTTGACCGATCGTGACACCTTGACCTTGGAAGCGTCCAAGTCAAATAAACGGTATCCCTTGACATTCTCAGCGTACCCGAGAAACATGCAGCGGAAACTCTTTGACTCGAGCTTCGTCCTCTTCACGTCGTCAATGTGAGCGTACCCCTGCGATCCAAACACGCGCAGATGGTCCATGTGGGGCTTCAGCTTGAAACCCAACTCGTACGGCGTCACGTCCGCGTGTGCCGTGTTGGTGGAACGGTTGATTAGGCACACTGCTGTACTCACAGCTTCTGCCCACCACTCCGTCGACACACCCTTGTAGTGTAGCATGCTCCGTGCCTTCTCCGTGATCGTGCGATTCATGCGTTCCGCCACTCCATTCTGCTGAGGGCTATACGGAACGGTTCGTTGATGCATGATACCGTTCCGGCGGCACATATCATCTACCGTCTTGTTCATGAACTCCGTTCCATTGTCGGAACGCAGACACTTCAGGCGTTCCCCCCATTGGTTTCGTAGAACGCTTGGAATTAATTCAGCTTACCGGTCACCTCGCTCTTCTTCTTCATGAAATACGCTAATACATACCGTGAGTAGTCGTCTACGAGTGTCAGCACATACTTGGCACCCCCCTTTGAGAGCGTTCTCATCGGGCCCATCACATCCGCGTGTACCAGTTCCAACAAACGTGATGTCTTCGTCACCGTTCGTGACGGGAACGACGCTACTGTCTGTGTGGTATTACAGACGGAGAAAGATGGAGATCGACGCGGCAGTTGATGTGGCATAGGTGGCGGCAACCGCAGCGTCCCCCAAAGTGGTGGATCCGGACCGTGAGACACACGGATCTCACATACGGGACGGATCCGGGATCCGGACCATATGTAAAAGTGAGGTATCGGATCCGGCCAGTTTAGTGCTGTACCTACTCGAAGAGACCTCGAGGGAGAAGGGATCCATAGGTAGAGTGCGCAAGCAGGCCACAAGAGCCAGTTATAGGGAGATCTGTTGGGATAGGGATCGTAGGGCCCAGGATGGCCGGGGCCTAACCATGAATCATAACCGAATCTGCACTGGAAGACTCACTTGGCTATCGTATAGGGATATGTATTGGCCCCATACACAGATCAAGTGAAATTTGCGATCTTCCTGCACATATGGCAGCCCCTGGATAGCTTGGCCAGGTAGCGCGCGCCTTTCGGTCTCTCAACCCCCCTCAAGATCCCGCTATTGGGAGCGGCAAGCCCCGGAAAGGAACAAGGACAACCCCGTAAGGGAACAAGGCCAACTCAAGAAGGAACGACTTCGGATCCTGCATTTCTATTGCGGATCCACAAGGCCTGCTCAAGTAGATCAAGGCCAAACCCCGCCGGATCGTGCGTGAAGGAACCCCCACGCCGATCCACCAACCTCCCATGTCCCCACAAGGACGTTCAAGGCTTACCAAGTGCGCATCTCGTGTGAACGAGAGAGCTGTACCAGCCCGCCGACGGGTACACAAGGTGAACCACTCAACAACTACATGGCTATCGGAGTACCCCCTCCGTGAGTCGGTGTCTGGGCGCAGTGCTTGCGAGTTTGGATCCCTAGAAATCTAGCGGATCTGCTCCACTATATCTGATTGCCCTTCAAGCATCCTCCGCACAGCGTCTCGATACCTTGCTTCACGGCAGGCATGCCGTTCGTGGAACGATGTGTCTTCGCCGAGGCGTCCTTTCTTGGATGTCCCATGCGAGTGTGCCACAGCTCCCACTCACTGTCTGCCCCCGAGTTCTGCACAAATCGTGCTTCCTCTTGCCGATAGTCTAGCAGGAACACTTTGCCCACCTTCTTTCCCATAGCAATTGTGCTGCTGTCACCCCAGATGACACATGAGGAACGCTGGAACTCTAGGATCAAGCCACGTTCCACGAGTCTTCCAAACCAACAGCAAGCGTATGTCAAAATTTGGAATGTACAAGCCAACCATTATCTTCATGCGTCTGTTGTCCAGACCGGTCAACTTCACCGTTCCTCTTCCATGAACGCGTAACTTCTTGCCCTCCACAATAGTCACCTCGACGCCATCGTTCAGGGTCTCGTAGTCGAACAGGTCGGAACTCTACGGAGTCATGTGCGACGTAGCACCACTGTCGATCAACCAGCCGTCCAGGCGTTCGTCGTCCACGGCAAACACAGCATCATTCCCGCTGCTGCCTCTCTGGTCCGGACAGTCCCGCTTCATGTGACCGACTTGATCACACCCGAAGCACTTGCCCTTGAAACCACCACCGTTCTTCCGTGGAACGTTCCCCTTTCGACCGTGTCCTCGGCCGCCTTTGAACCTTCCAGCAGCGTTCCCGTTGGCTCGGAACGCTTTCTCCATGGTGGTGTCCTTCTTCTCCAATCGCTCATACTCATTCAGCAGCTTCTCCTTCACCTCGATCAGCGACACATCCTTAGCGTTCTCAACGATGGATGAAATCATCTCATACTCGGAGGGAAGGCTGCTCAGCAGCACCACTAGCTGCCGTGCCTCATCAACGGGCTCTCTCAGTGTCTGCAACCCGACGACCAGCTCGTCGAAGGCGTCCAGATGCTTAACCATCGTCGCTCCGTTCTCCATCTTGAACTCATGAAGACGTCGTGTCATAGAGACACGGTTGTGGAGCGTGGAACGGTTGTAGAAGTCACGCAGCGTGCTCCATGCATGCATTGACGTATCTTGGTCTAGTGCTGGTGTTCCACGCCTTGAACGATGATTCCGAGCACCTTCGCGTCATTAACGAGCCACGCCTCAGTGATATCGTTCTCGGGCTTCACGACATCAACATACGCTAGCAGCCCTCCGGGCCAGGGTCATTCGCATGTTGTACTCCCAGTGGAAGTAATTTCCACTCCCCAGGAGGACTTCGGCGCGCTTGAAGGTCATGTCTTGAGCGTTCCGGTCGGTAGAGTTCCAGTCGGAACGCTGCGGCTGTTAACCTGTTGACTCGAGGCTGTTGTTGTTGGAGGAAAATGCCGAAGTGAGTATTAAAGTGGTTAAGCCGCCCTTCTCGTCTTCCTAAAAGTCTACTCCCTGTTGTCCTCCTTGTTGTCTTCTTGTGTGTGCTTGTGCAAACACCCGCTCTTACGTCCTCGAACCACCAATGGGTGCCTTCCAAAACCCTCCCCAAAGGTAAAAAGTTTAATCACGATGAATTGTTTGGTGAGACCACTTTTTGGTCTCATCAAACAATTATAATGCGACTTTTAACTAGCAACGTGATTAAACACGCGACTGAACTCCACTATACCCGAAGGTCGCGATCCGGAAACCGTTTTGGTGCGCATTAAGCAGATTGGTAATATAAAATGCATTACCGATTAAACTGATCAAACCGTTTTATATGGTTTTTGGAAGGCACCCAATGTTCTATCAGCCAATCGGAACGCGTCTGGAACGGTTCAGTTGGAACCGTTCCCGCGGTTACGGTCCGTGCGTGAGCGGTGTACTCCAACACTTATGATACTATTTAAGTGTGTTCGTCAGCAACGTGGTTGAGATAGTGACGGCACTACATAATATGTATATTCTTGCAACCGCATATTATGCGGTTGCTGTTCTTTCGGTGTCTACTGTCGCAGCTACAATACATGCAGTACCTCGTACATGTATGGTACATGTAAGGCAGAGAAGGATTGAGAGCAGGATGTGTTATGTGGACGTATAAGTTACATGTACCATATAGGATATATATGTAGCGGGTCGATTCCCGCAGACTCCGTCGGGCATAATTTCGTACAGATTCCGTACAGATGAGTATAATACCGTCTCTTTTAGACAATATTGGCTTTTGCCAGCTCGACAGATTTATACGCTGTCTAGCTAAATGGGATTAAACGCTCGATAATTTGAAGGCTAAAAAATGGAGATATATTTTTCGAGCGACCGTCGTTCGTCGAGTATTGCATATTTCATAGCAACCAAGGGCTCAAAATATGCGCAAGACACACGTCTTTCCGGTGGTGTACTTAAATCACGATTTGTACTTAGTTTAGTAAGCATACTTTCGTTTGACGCGGTCTCATATGTATTATACTGGGAATACCAGAAGGATAATGGACAGCTCTCACTGGATTAATTAATTCCACGGTACTGCGGTAACATACGGAACTGCGTAACGCGTAACTGTCGAACCTTATGGCCTGTTATTTACGATCAGGATGCTTTAGAGGACGAGAGCACCAGTCTCAGTGCGCCATCGCGCCAAGAATACCAATCCAGAAGCAAGCACTGCAGAGCATGCATTCGGTTTGACCTGCGGTGACATGTTAGCTACATAATTAGTAAGCTAAAGCAATCCGCTCAGTGTTGTACTTATTTAACAAAGAAAATAGCGTATAATATACTAGTATACGCTATATTTTAGCACATGGACAACAAGAAAAAAAGAAAGAAAAAAAACATAGGTATTCCCAGCGTAAGTCGCAGACGACCTAGTTCTAATTACCATTAGTCTGCGGCAGCGCCTTCCCGACCGCTGCGCCAACCATTGGACCGAGAATATGTAGGCCCCGGATGATTGCGGTACGAAGTTCACGAATGATGTGTCGTCGTTGACGCGGTCATCTGGAGCAAATACTGTACCCCACGCAACCTACAGGACGGCTTGGTTCCATTCTCACTTCTCTATTTGCTCTCCAGATCTCCAGCTTCCATCCAACAGCCAGCGAACATACTCATGCGTCTCTATCACGTCTTCGTGGTGCTCGCGGCTGCCTTTCTAGTTACCAGCGAGGCTTTCATAACGACGACCGCGGACGCCAATCAAGCCTCGATCTCCAAGGCGACTTCCTCCGGCAACCCAAACCAGCGGATACTGAGAGCCCGCCGCGACGGTGACTCCGAAAAAAGAGGCCTCAATCAGTTTCACTACGAGAGACTTGATTCATTTGGAAAGAAGCTGGATTAACGTTCACAACTTGTGAACTTTAATCCAGTTTCTAGATACCCGGGCTTGGTCATGGCCTTGTGAATCACAAGGCCATGAGCAAGCCCGGGTATCTGGCTCATCTCGCTAAGGAACGTCCTGCGGAGTTCAAGCAGTACCAGGACAAACTTAACGAGCTGATCGAGGCAAACAAGAAGAATCGTCCTTCGATATAGTAACCATTGACTCCTCACGCCGAGTGAGGAATGACGTTGGAGTTTGAGAGTCCTTCTATTGGGTTGCACGCGACCTCATGAAACTCGACACGATTCGCCACCACAAAATATCATCATTGGAGCATACGTAAGTGTTGATGACTTGCAACAACTCAGTACATCACGTCCAGCGGCTTTTGCTGTCTCTGCTGTCTCTATTCGTCAAAAATACCCCCTTCTCGTCAAAAGCAGAGCTCTTTACAGCACTCCTCCCTCTCCCCGCAGAATTCGCTTTTCCTCTAATGAGCACCTGGTAGACACTCGAGCCATCCGGATCGCCGCCACCCTGCTTTGAGCGAATTCGATCCGAGAAGCATGGAATTGGCCATCTTTACACACCTTGTGCGATCGGCAGAAGTGTTGAAGTGGCTTCTTTATGTGCGCCACACAATACCAGTATGTACCGTACCATTTGTTATTAGGATCGACAGCAAATGCAGAAGGCTCGAAGCAAGTACGTGTGTGTTCCCCGCCTCCCCCTGACACTCACAGAGCCCCCGCAGCAGGGGGAGCGCGCTCGCCATCTCCCTCAGCGTCTCACCTCCACGCTCATGTGCTTGTTGTGGCCGTCACCAGCTCCAACCCGACGGGGTTCCACAGCCTCCACGGGGTCACCGTGCTCTGGCACGGCTGGCTCAAGAAGCTCGGGCGCTTCAGCAAGCGCTGGCGCAAGCGCTACTTCGTGTTCCTGTCCATGGCCAACGGCATGAAGGAGTTGCGCCACTACGACGCGTTCAAGGACGTCAACACGCTGCTCATGTCCACGCCCAAGGGCGTCATCTCCATGACGGACGCCTCGGGCATCTGCTGCTTCACGCCCGTGCCCACGGCCGGCAAGAAACTCATGAAGTTTGTACGTCAAGAGTCTGCAGTAGTTGCAACATCATTGAGGGGGGGGCTCATGTGCATGCTTGTGTGCTGCTTAGAACCGCTCCGACACTAATGACTCGAGACCGGGCGCGTACGACCAGAAGTTCGCAGTGCTGACGCCTCTTGTGAGTTAGATTGCTGTCACTGTTGTGAGTGGGAGGATGAGGGTACTGATGGAGTGATGACGGGTGTTGTTGCAGCACGTGAACTTGTTGGCTTTTCACAATGGCCGAGAGTGGAGCGGGTACGTTGTGTTAAAGTTGTGGGTGGATCTTAGACGGCACTAACGCTTTGGTTGATTGCATTTCCTTCAGTGCTAGTGAGTCACAGCAAGGGTTGTCGCTGCTGGCTTCGCTGTCGGCATTTTACCCGACAGTGGACGTTCTTCATTCCGGGTGGATGACGAAGAGGCGAGAGCGGAATGTGCACAGTCCGAAGAGCATCATGACGTACTGGAAGCGGCACTTCTTCGTGTTTCTGACGTCGGGTGATCTGCTCTACTTCCGAGACGATACGCTGAGTGAACTTCAAGGGCGAGTGGATGTTAGGCACGCTCCTACTGTGCGGGTTACTGGGGAGCAGCTTATGGAAGAGAGGAAAAAAGATGGAGGCATGTTCAAGTTTGGTAAGATGCCAGCGCTGGAGCGAGAGACCTGCTTGATCTGGATCGCTACTCCCCCCTCGAAGATGTTCGTTTTGAAACTCGAGGATGACCACGATGAATCAGGAGGAGGTGCTGGCGGCGGAGGCAAGGCAGGTCTAGGGTCTTCAGGTGTGGGTGTCACTGCCAGGAAAGCTGAACTTACTCCAAGCTCGAAGAAGTGGCTGCACCTGCTGTTGCAGGGACATGCCGAAACAAAGTATACACAGCTGGAGAAATGCATTGCAACGGGCAAGTTCGGGTTGACGACAGAGGTGAGTACACTTATGTTGAGACGCAGATCATTTTGTTAGTTTTCCACTTCTGCGTCTAATACGTCACTTTTTGGTTTGATTGTTCTATCATACAGATTATCTCGGCAGTCCGTGCAGGAATCCCAGATGAGCTGCGTGGGCAACTTTGGAAAGGATTTTCTGGCGCCACAGATCTGCAACGACGCGTAGAGCTCAAGCATGCTATCCGCAGCGCGTCCAAGTCATCTAACGTTTTCCGCATGCCCGCGCGTGAACCTTCTGCCAGAAGTGGTCAAAAATCACCGGCGTCGAAAAAGCACGCAATTTATGAAATGTGTTCTGCTGCAATTGATGCAAGGAAGATGGATACGCCCGAGAACCAAATGCTTTTCACCCGTTTGTGCGCGTTGGCGCTCCGGGAAAGTGGGCACGTTGCCGTCAGCGTGCGGCCAAGTGAACTGCATAATTTAACAGGTCGGTTTGCTCGTGCTGTTTCGGATGCGTCGAATCCGTCAGATCAATACAGCGAAGACCGCGGATCATTTTACGATGATGAACGAGACTCGATGGACGATGACGATGGCGAACAGATCGATATGGAAGAGATTAAAACTAGCAACGATCCTTTTGGCAAGCGTGCGTCGGCACGAAATACGCTCAAGCAGCTCGAAAGGGGGAAAATGGGCAACTATGTGTATCCGAGCGACTATCCGGCAGCAGATTGGGAGTTGGCGTCACGACGCCGGTTTCTCATCGCAAGCTCACGTTACAAGTACGTTGCTACCAAACCTCTTGTGAATATCGCGTTGCTCATTCAGCTGTGACGATCGTCTAACTACTGTTTATATGTTTGTATTATGCTTTCATTCAGTCCGTATTCTCATCCATTCACCTGGCGAGTGTCTTGTCTACTGCTGGCGTACGTCGAAGAAGAGAACGCATTCTGGATCGTCAACAGGTACGGACACCTCATTTACGAAAGTGAATATTGGATCCAGCGCGATGTTGATATGTCTGCGCTTTCATGTTGCATTTTGATCGGCCAACAGCATTATCGACTCCCTTCTCCCGGGATACTTCCACGGCTACCGACCAGCTTTGCAGATTGATGTTGCAGCATTCACTGCGCTTCTACAAAGCCGTTTACCGACTCTCGCAGCTCATCTTGCAACATTGAAGTTTCCTCTTGGCCGGCTAGTTGAACGATGGTTCTTGAACTTGTTTACCGCCTCGCTTATCCCGCTTCCCACGGTAAGAACTCTGCCAACTGAAATCCACATTGACCCCGCTCGCTAAACTGCTAGCTCATATGCAGGTGCTGCGGATTTGGGACGCCTTCTTCATTCGCGGCGTTCTAGTGTTCTACGGAGTCGGTCTCGCATTGCTATTTCGCGCGGAAGAAACACTATTCCATGCCAAAACTGCGACTGAAGCAGAGGAGTATTTGCGAGCTAGTGAACGCAGCTGTATCGATGCGGATGCGGTGTTTTCCCTTGTCTTCAAGGACGATCTGACTATTCCTTGTATGTCTCCATCTTGCCAACTACCTTCGTGAGGACTGAAAAGCTAACACACTGTTTTCTCGCGCCTATGGTAGGGCTCACGGATGAACAGCTCGAGAAGCTGAGGTCGACACAGCGCCATCGTGTGATGGAGCAGGTATCGCAGAAGGTGGGCTACTTCAAAGACAAGCTCAGTATTCTCAAGCTTACGCAAGACCTCGGCTTGCGCTGTCAGGCTGTTGCCAAACAGCTCTTGAGTGACCGTAGAGGTGTTAAGTCTGCTTTACGGCTAAGCGCGGCAGCCCACGCCAACGATGAGAAAGACCTGTACGACATGTACGGACTTGACGACGAACGCAGCGATCTGGACCTTGGCTCCGAAGGTGACAAACTTGAAAATTCATTCCAGATGTCCCTGCACCTGCTGCTTGAGCAAGTCAGGGGGTCCTCTGCAGCGGCGGATTCGCTTGCTGTACAGCTGGGCCAGCGGCAAGCTAAGTGGTTGGCCGCATCAAGCCAGCTTGCAGCATGCCCCCTTGCTCGACCACCCACGCCAGACTCGCACAGTTGGCTCTCGCAAGTTAAGGAAGGCAAAATCTCCGGTGCAGGACACGATGCTTCGTCGCTCTATACTTCCGGTAATGGCGGTTTCCCTTCTGCTTCTCGTGTCCTCGAAGCCTCGGGGATGATGTTTGACACCGGAGAGGCCCGTCTTCCAAGCACTGATGCTACAGCACGTGGGAGTGACAGCTCGAGCTCGGGACAACGTAGCTGCCTGTTGATGGAGAGAGGGGACCTCGGACTATCCGACCGTCATCTCGCTGAGATGTTTCTGTACGCTTTGGTATCCTCGCTCAAGGCGTTGTGTGCTGTTCGGCTAGAATGTCTCGGTGTGACGTATCGCTTCATGTGGCATGGTAGGTCATGGCTCGAGTCTGCCGTCGAATATCCTTCATTCTCCACGATAGCAGATGCAGCGACAACCCCACCAAGCAGCGGTACACCAACTTCGCGGCAGTCTGTTCGAGTCAAAGCTTCAACTCTATCCCAGTCATCGATTTCGTCTAGCCCATTAAAACGACGTCCGCGCGCGATGGACGACTCGGCATTATCTGGCCGCAAACGTGGAGATTCAGGCGCAACTACGCCAAGACGAGGAGGACGTCCAACCACGCGTAGTTTCTACAACCCGGGCAAGTCGCCAACTCGACTACGGCCTAGCTTGTCGTCTGGTGACTTCTCGGTGTTGGACTTCGCGGCCGGTGGTGTGGGTACCAATTTGTACGATGACCCAATCATCGAAGGCCAGCCCGCTCCATCGTCGCCCACGTATGCCGAGCAACTAGTCGATGCGAGCGACGCCTACCCCACCACGCCAACGTCGCCTCCTCCGCAAGACGGCACCGCAGTTGGGCTGGACTTTACGCTTGGTCGTGGTCTCGATCGCTGTGCAGCCTCAACGCTTGATACATTAAACAAACCGTTGCTTGCAGCACTCACGGCGCAACATCAGGAGGGAGAACGTGTTTTCCGAGAGGCACACAAGCGGCTGCTCAGTGGGCTTGGAAAGTTCTTGCGCCTAGAGTACCACGACCAGGACTGGGCTCTGCGTGAGCGCGCTCTGACCGTTGAACGGGAGCTGCAGCAGGAACTTCAAGAGATTGAAGCGGAGGTTCATGGAGCCCAATGGCTACAGCACTAGGTATTCCGAGTCGAAAACGTGCAGGCATAACAGCAGAACATGGCAGAATAACTTACGATTACTTTCGACGCGAAGCATAGCCATAGCTTATCATCAAAGCTGCGTGCGCGGGCCCTTGATCCCGTGGTTGCTAGGCTGTGCCCCAACCACGGCACCAATCTCGCTGGTGAACGGATCTCCGACGCTACTATCGTCGGCAAGACTGCTGGTATTACTGCTCGAACGCTTGAGAAAATGCGGGGACTCGGCAAACGGATTGTCAGGATCGTCGTTGCTGAGCACGCGGATGCCCAGTCCCTCCATGATTTCTGTTACAGCGAGCCAGACTTCAGACTTCAGCATGGCATATTTGCGCGCATCCAGCTCTTCAGTGTATGAGTACACCCGAATGGTGTAGAGTTCCTCCATTGCCACGAAAAAGAAGCGTTCCCACTTCTCGCCATGCCGCAAGTCCGACTGGTTTTCTTCGTGGGATGTGAGTCCGACGTGCAGCGACTGCAGCATACTTTCAAGGCGGCGCAGAGCCTGCCGCAACGTTTCCACCGGTGTAGCGCGTGATACGCGGACGTGCAAGTCCACGTCTCGCTTAGGTCGCTGCGAGAAATTGATCATGGGCTTGTAAAGAAAGAAGCTGTTAGGCACGTAAAGCGTCGTTCCCTCGAGGCTCACCACTGTCGTGTAGCGCAGCGACACGCGATGCACGAATCCTTCGGCGTCTCCAACTCGAATGAAGTCGTCGATCTTGAACTGCGAATTGAACGCGAGGAAGAGACCACCGACGACATTGTGGAAGGACGGTACGAAACCCAGCGCAATAGCCAACCCAATCACACCAAGCACCGAGTACTTCAAGGTGGCACTGTTACCTAGTGCAGACGAGTAGATAATCAGCGCAATGATCAACAGCGTCGTCAGCCGAAGAATCTGGCAGCAGTTTTGCACACAGACACACGTTTCATTAGATAAAGCTCCCCCAGGAACAGCCCAGTCTCCTTCCTACCTTGACAGACTCGGAGATGACCATCTTCTTGGAAAAGTCTCCATTCGTACCGACAAACCGGCGCACCGCCAACTGCAGCAATAAAACACACACACACACACACACACAACACGTGACAGACAGGTTAGCTCGATTTATTGATCAAGGAGAGCGCGTAGGACCCCCTCCTACGACAACAATGAAGAGCACCACTCACACTCTGGACGACGTTGAACAGCGAGTAGAGCCAGTAGAGGAAGAAGACCCCCCATATGTAAGTAGGGAGGTGGCAGAAGAACTTGCCCAGTTCCGACACGGTGAGCGCCAGCAGCACAAGCGACATGGAGATGAGGTAGGACGTGGAGCCCACGCACGACTCCCGGAAGTCCTCGGCCACTCTGTCCGGCAGCAGCACAGCACCAATTAATAACGGCAATAATGAATAAACACAGGTATTGCACTGCCGTACTGGTGCATGAACGGCAGCTTGGTGAGCACGAAGATGAGCAGGCGCACGAGTACGCGCGGCAGGAACGTGGCGAAGAAGACCAGTACGGCGGCCACCACCAGCTGCGGCGCCTTCACGCCGCGCCACCACTCGGGCAGGCACGACACGGACGCGCAGTCGTCGGTGCAGCCGTTGCCGGCGCGCGCAGCGTCCGCGCGGAGCAGCGCCACGAGCAGCGCCAGCGCCAGCACCACCTTGCGCATCGTCAGCCGTAATTTATTATGGCCGACGGTAATTTACGCAGGGTGGGATGAACAAAGTGGTGTGGCCCGCACTCAGCCTGATTTAGCACCCCGATTATTGTTCCTTTCCCAACTTTTGGTAGGATCTTAGGTTTAAAGGTAGGATTTGGCCCACCACCGGAGCAGAATTAACAATTCGTAGAGTAAGTACTATATATTTAAACCAATTAAAGCGCAGCATGTTGCTTATTATCATCCAATGAAAGTTGGGTAGCAGTCCTTCAGAAGGAAGAGAGTGTTCGATGCTTTTAGTGCTCTGTTTGAATTATTTAAACAAAAGGTAGTTTTTTTACGTTGGATCCATAATCACATGTCAATATTGATACTGTCGACACTGGCGATGTGAGTGGCCAATCGGAACAACGACGTATATTACACCCAGTACGTGAACGTCATATTCTGCCACCGACCGGAACCTTTCACGCCCATTGAGGAGGAGACTGTGAGAGCCATGAACTTCGTCATCGAGCAGGGCTGGGCCTTCTACTGGGGGACCAGTTAATGGAGCGCTGCTCAGATCATCGAGGCGTGCGAGATCGCCGACCGTCTGGGACGTAACTTGTACAATTATTAATACCTGCACGGCTAAACACGTTAGTCGGAAATGATGGTGCGTTTGGAGATGCTGCACATGTTAGCAATGTGGACATCTTCTCTGCATGGTTTAGCCCTGCAAAAGGCTTAGGGCGGGATTTAGTGGCAGCCACCTGGTCAGATAGGTGGGCTTTCGTAAGGTCACTCTACGTAGGGCCCTAAACGGAGGGCATTTTGGCAGAAAGGCAAAATAACCACTTCGACGTGAGGAGCTCAACACTCGCAGTGTCATCGAACATTGGCGCTCAAGGCGGTACGGTAGTAGGTGTAGCAAACATTTCGCTACTGACAGAGATCGTACTTCTCGCCCGGAGACAGCATGTCAACCAGAGAAGACGGTTTTCTTCGACCAACCCTGACGCCCACTCTCGCAGGTTAGACACGTGCAGCTTCGACGTCTCCTTCTCCGCGCGCTGCGTTTCCAGCCCCTCCTTGCCACTTTCGTCAGCGCACTAGAAAGCACCACAGACTGCCAGCGTAGCTACATGCTACGCTGGTAAACGGAGACGATGTTTATTAAATACCAACGACGTCCTACCCGTGAGTTGCGGAGTTGGGCCCTAGATTGAAAACGTACGTGCGCGAACAATGGTTTACCCAGGGTGAGTCACCATGGCAGTGCTGTATCACCCAGCAAGCGCCGATTCCGCAAGTGAGCATGTTGACTCTGTACATTCATTCTGTCCATCCTTGGGATGGGAAGACCCCAACGTTGCAGCGGATATGTACTCACTCCCACGACTTGCACTACCTGTCCAAACGTAATGCAAACTTTCGGCTGGTAAACACCGTCGGGGTTTATTATTTCTTCAACTTGCACATGTGGACCACACCCCAAACCTGCCGCCTCGAGCTTCTGTCACAATCCAATTTACCAACCAAGTCGAAACGAGCAGCTCCAGGCGATGCGATCGTGGTTCTACACCAAGTGCGTCTGCTGCCTGTTGCTCTCCTCACCCACCCCGCCAAACGCATAACTCTGGCCTGTGCAACCTGCAGATACGGAGGCCCCTCGGTCCTGCAAACGGGCGAGCAGCCCGAGCCGGCGCTGCTTTCGCCAAAGGACGTCGTGGTCAAAGTGCACGCTGCTGCTCTGAACCCCGTACGCTGGTCAACAGAATGTTGCAACGGTGTGGAGCGGGTTGCTGACTGTGGGGGCAATACTATTTATTGACGACAGATCGACTACAAGCGACGCCAGGGCGTGCTGAAGATGCTGCTGAAAGAGACTTGGTGAGGAGCTCCGCACTGATGGGCTTGGGGGGCTTTTGTGCTGACGGGGGACGATGCTGCAGGCCACGCATTGTGGGGTACGACTTCTCGGGCGTCGTGACCAATTGCGGAGACGAGGTGGGCAAGTTTGCAGTGGGCGACGAGGTGTTCGGCATGCTGCCGCATGACAGGAACGGAGCCCTGGCGGAGTAAGCGCTGCAGTTGATTTTGTGGCATTTGTTAACGCGTCCTAGGGGGTGCAAGGAGCTGATACCGTGGGTTACTAATACTCGTTGGCACTTTGATGTTGCAGCCTCATCGTGGTGCAAGCGGACTACATCAGCAAGAAGCCGGCGAACTTGACGTGAGTGGAGATGTTGCACGTTGAGTTGAACGCGCGGGCTTACTGTGATTGGGTGCCGACTGCAGGCATGTGGAAGCTGCGGCGTTGCCGTTGGTGGCGCAGACAGCCCTGCAGTGCTTTCGACTGGGACAGCTAGCCGAAAACAAAAAGGTGCTGGTCACTGGCGGGGCTGGCGGCGCGGGATCCATGGCTATTCAAATCGCCAAAGCTGTCTTCAAGGTGAGCCGTCGGCTAGTTTTGGTAGTCACTGCGCCGGTGTGTGCTGAATGCAGCTCTATCTGTACGATGCAGGCACGAACGGTTGCGACCACCGCGAGCACGAGAAAGATCGAGCGTATGCGACTGCTTGGCGCAGATGAGGTGGTGGACTACGGACACGAGCGCTTTGAGCGCGAGCTGGCTGAGTATGACTTCGCCCTGGATTGCACCGGAGAGGTACGGGTTTTACATACGCAGGATCCATTCGAGAGGATACTAACCCATTATTGATATGACTTCAGACCAAGCAGTGCTTTGAGTGCATCACCCGTGGTGGCGCAATCGTGTCGATCGCGGAGACACCGACTTGGAGGTCGCTTTCAACTGGAGATGACCGTCAAGGCGTGAACGTTTCTTACTTTCTGGGTGCGATCCTGGACTGCCTGAGCAGCTCAGTGACGCGTCGTGCGCGTCAAGCTCAAATCACGTACGAGTTCTTGTTCGTGGTGGCCGACGGTGCCATCATGGACGACATCCGCCAACTAGCTGAGCAACGTTTGATCACACCGGTGATCGATAAGGTGTTTCCATTTGAGAAGGCCGACGTGGCCATGGAGTACCTGGAAGCGGGTCACGCTATGGGGAAAGTGGTCGTTCAGCTCGTTAATACCACCAAGGCAAGCTAGAAGGACCAGGAAACAAACAGGAAGCAGGCACTGGCAAGCTCATTCATCTCGTTGCATTTGAACACACACATTGTTCTATTATTCAGCGTCGTCTCTTCCAAGTCTGCTTCCAGTTCATTTTAGTGCGGCGTACTGCCATATCGCGGGGTTCTCTTGCGCGAGCGCGTACTGTATACTGCACGCGGAGTGGCATCTGAAGCTAGAACGGCTTCTGTGGCGTCGACCTTCTCCGTCTTGCGACTTTGCGAGTAGAGCACGAGGCACGTTCCACCGATAACGAGGGTGGCTCCCGCGAAAGTTAAAGGCCCAGGCATGACATCCACGCCCATGGCGATACCCTGTGCAGTGGCCACGATGGGCTCCATCAGGCACACAATAGAGACGACAATCGGATCGAAGTATTTCATCACACCAATGTAACCCATTGTGCCGATGCCATCGCAGATGAAGACGAGGTAGAGAACCACCAGCAGTCGGTGAGCGGACGGGGTCACCCATCCAAACACGCCATTGTACGGATCAGTAGACAGACTGAGCTCTTGGCCCGAAGCCAGCATGTAACAAAGCAAAGTCGTCGCTGACGTAGCAGTAAGGCCACACAGGAACACGAGCAGGTGCATGTGCGGTCGCACCTTCTTGGCTAACGTGAAGTAAAGTGCTCCTCCAGCGGCACCAGAAAGTGCCATGAGGTCTCCTGCCGCGGTAGCGGACACAATGTTGGGACCTCCAGAGGTCGAGTCCATAGTGGTGATGCCGCCACCAACAACACCAATGGCAGCACCCAAAGCCTCAAACGCAGCTACGGGCTTCCGCTGCGCAATCTTCCAGAACACAAGCAGCACAGAGTGTGCGTTGTTGAAAAGCGTCGCATGGCCAACCGATGTCATTGACAGCGCCTCAACGAACGATCCTAGAAAGTAAGCGTACGCCACACCAGCCACGAGAACGGGAGGCACCAACTCCTTCCAGCTAGGGCCATGGGGTTCGTCACGCCCGCGGAGAATAATCATCAACGCGAAGGGAAGCGTGACCATCGCTGTGGCCATGTTTCGCCAGAAGATGCGAAGCTCAGGTGCTACGACATCGTCCATCTCATCCAGAGCAACACCCACAGACGCGATCGTGAATAGCGACGACATTAGCAGCGTGTATCCGATAATCGGCGCCTTGCGCTTCACCACAACAGTAACCTCAAGATTTTCTTCGAAGCCTCGCGTGTTCAGCTGAATCTGTGTGATGTCCGACGGCAGAATTGTCGCCTTGTGCAGTGGTGTCAGTGTTGCCCGTGGGGTCACTAAGCTCGCGACGATGGATGCCTCGTCCTCTTCATAATCTAATTCGTGCTTTCCTGGCACAGCCAGCAAGTACTCAGACATACCCGATCCAGAAGGCAAAACACCAGACGGATCGCCTGGGGTCATTTCAATCAGGTACGCGTGGTGCTTTGAGTTCACCTCCTCCATCGTCTTGGAAGTATCGTCGTCCATGGGAAACGAAAGCACGAACGGAGACATCTCGTCGTTTTCAAACGCAGAGCCCTTGCTGTCCAAAAACGAGCGCGCGGAGAATGGAGATCTCGCAGAGCGACTTGACCACAGTCCCTTTGATCGCGCACTGTAAGACAGCAACGGCCGGGACTCCAAGTCATAGGCGCCGCTGGGGGTAAGTCCATCTCTGTCCCCATCAGCCCCTTCACCTTCATCCTCCAGATAATCCGAATTGCCTACGCCCACGACGAAACCCTTGAAAAGCTTGGAACTGTCGGTGTTGCCGGCAACACGTAGCGACATGTCCGGGTCGGGCGCCGATACTCCGATGACCACGTTTTTAGTCAACGATGGGTCTCCGATCGGCGTGGAAGCTAAGAAGACCGTCCAAGGAGACAGCTTAGCGGTACCATCCGTGTCTTGGGTATACGCCAGTTGCTCCTCCGTTTCAATACTGAACCACGTTTCTCCGGCCGTCGGGAGGTATGTCAGGCGGCTTGAACTCGAAGGTGTAGACTTGGAAGTGAAGTTATCGAGCGCCTCAGCAAGGGAGAAGTAGCTCTTTTGTCCAGCAAGCGCGTCCAACGCGTCGAAAATGTCCGGCGAGCTAAGGAACAGACCGGCATCAACACCGTCGTAGATCTTCAAGTCACGCCCAATGTGGGTCACATGCTGGTGGTCCTCGTCGATCTTCACCTTGACCGTCGTCGGTGGCAGGCCCGTCAGCTCGGCAATATCCGTCTCCACCAACACACACGCAACGGCATCTTCAAGATGGTACGCCGACAGCTTGGACACCACCGACTTGTCGAAAATGTGGTCCGCCGTATGGATCAAGAACGGCTCCGGCCCCGGGAACATGCTCCTCGCCGCGAGAATGGAGCGAGCGTGTCCGTCGTCGTTGCTGCGTCCCAGGTCCAGGAACTCGATCTTCATCTTGGTGTAGAACGGCGTCTGCTTGACTGCAGCCATGATCTGCCCCCCGGCTGCAGCCACCGACACCACGACGCGCTCCACGCCGGCCGCGTAGAGCTGCGTGAGGATGTGGCTGATGATGGTCTGCTGGCCCAACTGGATGAGGCACTTGGGCCGCTGGTTCTCGTCCAGGCTGCTGGGCCGCACGGCGGCAGTGAGCAGCACTTGGCGCACGGCTGGGCGTCGCGCCGTGGGGGTCACCGCCAATGGGGCGGGCGAGCGCGCCGCTGTGGGGCGTCCAGGGGGCAGCGGGGGCAGCGCAGCGGAGCGAGGGGGCGCCGGTCGAGCGCTCGGGGTCTCGTCGACGCCCACCACCACTTGGTCCCCGACGGTGACGGCGTCGTGGCCCACAGTCTCGAACGGGACGTTCTCGCCGGCGTCGACGATGACGCCCTGGATCTCGGAGCGCGTGGGGTCCGCCTGGAAGCTGGTCAGCAGCTCCGCCTCGGGGATGCGCAGCAACTGGCTCACGCGCTGCAGGTCCAGCGCGTACACGGCCGTGGGCACCTCGGCCTCCACGTCCATGGGTCGGCGCTGCACCACCATGTTGCTACTAGTAGGGAGTCGAAGACGCAGGGGGCTTTGAGTGGCAAGCGGGCGAAGGGGAACTGGCTGATACACCCGAATCAATTAGTGGGTGGAGTAACGGCTGTTTTGACTTGCTTTTTGTATGCATCAACGGAGCATGCTCTGCTGCACCGAAAAGGTGGTGCCGGCTGGCCAGTGCGTGCGTACTATTCGGACGGCGCCGACACGTGCTGCCGCCCTGCATCGATACCGCCGGCTGCAGCATGGTGGAGCCCAACGCGAGTTCGTTCGGGGCAGTCTGCCGCCAGAGGCTGCGGTACGAGGGTTCCGGCGCCAGCATCTGATTATTATCAGCACTTGCGGCAACTTGTCTTGGCACTTCATTTCGTTTTGTTGGTGGTCTGCAAGACGCGCAGGACCGTGCAAGTCAGTTGCGCCTCCATCAGAGCGACGGATGACTCATCCTGTCCAATGATTTTAACTTCATGTGCGGGCGAGCTGTCGCTCACAGAAACGAGTGCTTCGAGCTGCGTAAAGACAGCGGAAGAATTCTCACAATATGCTGGAAGGTTGCGCAGTGGTTTGCAATCCCCCCACCCCCACCCACCACTACATAATTTACCAGCCATAGCTGTGGCTCTTCCTCAGCAGCTAAATAGCCTGAGTCCGTAGCTTCACTACAGAGAGCTGGTAGCATGGAAATACTTGCCAACTTAGTTAGCTGCGATCTCGATTTATATTAATTCAAGGTCGTTTTATAAATCGAGGTCCTTATAAAAAAAACTCGATCTACGTAGGGCAGTTAATGTATCGGGCTATGACAAGCCAAATCTAGCCGCGGATCGATTTCCAGTTATCATTTATAACGGCCCCTATTGCACCTTTTGAGAACGCAAATCAAGGTCAGTTATATAATTCCAGCTCCATTTGTGCCATATCATTTTTATGCCTGGTTTTGTTCTCCGGACAGGCTCGATTTAGGCCATAAAACGGTGCGACATTTCGTCTGCAAAGCCCACTACATATTAATAAAACTCTTCACACCTGTAGTGAAACTAGACTTCGTCACAACAAAATTTAATCACTGGGAAAAAATCTTAATATTATCGAAAGGTACCCATTGCAGCCTGCTGGTTCAGTTGGTGAAAGCAGAGGCCCGTTCATATCCCCTCATGGCTACTCAGAAAGTTAAGTAATCTCATCCGGCGAAATCATGGTGATAGGATTCCAAGAAAAGTAGGTCCACCTATTTACGCCCCTCTTTTTCATTGCAAGGTATTTTGCATTTATTTACTGTTATCAATTTGGGTATCCTTTGAAAGGTCCATGGCAGTCTTAAACCTCAACAAAAAGTGAATCACGTCCTGCAGTTTCTTGGGAGATTCAGTACAAACTGTAGTGGGTCGGCGGGTAAGGCGCGACTCACTCACTGGGCCTCGGATAAGTCAAGCTGGCGGTATAGTACCTAAGGTAAAATGCCAATTATAGCGGTTTTGATGGTCACAAAAATTGGGGTGTAGCTTATTCAAAATGCAAAACAAATCTTTCAAAATTGTATCATTGAATAGAGGAGATAACATTTGAGCTAATTAGGAAAAGAACGTGCCTGTTCATCCGTCTTTCTTACAACTGGAGATAGGCAAAGCTGATAGAAATATAGAGGTAAAAATAGTGGATCGGTTCGTGGCACGGTCCAATTCAAATCCCCTGGAACACCTTATAATCTTGAAGGATCCAATTTTGACCGAAAGCATACTGAAATCAAGTCAAAAACCGTGCCATATCTGGCACCGTGCCACAATTGGCACTTTACCTTAGATTATAGGATGAGGCCACACTATCTGACGGCACGGGCAGTAGGACTGTAGTGCCTGTGAAGCTTTGGTGCCGACTGCCAAGGAAGGTCAGACACAAAAACACTAACACGATGTTGCTTTCCCACAGGAAGAAATGGGATTGAGAGGGAGAAAACATCGCAGGTGACAAACCGCCTCTTGGTTAAACTATACTAAGTACTAATACTAGCCTCATGACCGTGAGTCAATCTCACCAACGGTTCAACCACGGTAGTTCTAGGACAATGGTTCTCGAACAGCGGAGCTCGACCTGCAACTACTTGCTCCGACACTCCCACTTCGAGGTCCGCCACGCTACCTTACTTGGCACTGCTGTCCATCAACGGCACCACGTTCAAGTGTTCGCGCAGTTTGAGGAACTGCGTCGCTCCAAGCGGCTTCATGAAAATGTCAGCTAGCATATCCGTTGCAGGACAGTAGCGTACATCGAAATCTCCACGTTCATACAGATCTCTCACCTTGTGATACTTCAAGTCAATGCCCTTGATCTTGTAGTTGCCCTTCGTGGCCATAATCACCTTAATCGTCGACTTGTTGTCTTGATACAACACAGTCGGATGACGCCGGCGGAGGTTCAATTCTTCGCAGAGATTGTGCGTCCACACAATCATCACAGAACACTCAGTGGCAGCAATAAACTCAGTACTGCAGGTGTCATCGCGGGTAGTAGACTACTTGTGACTCTTATATGCGTAAGTGCATCCATTCATCTGAAGCACAAAGCCCGTGATCGATCTGCGATCATCCTTCTCACTACCAAGATCAGCATCAGCGTAAGCTGTAAAATGTAAATCAAGGCTTGTGGGTTTCTTCCACAACAGTCCGTAATGTCGAGTGCCTTGTAGATAGCGTAGCACATTACAAAATACTCCTTGGTATACTTGCTCATGTATTTACCTAGGGTTCTCACTGCATTAGCGATCTCGGGATGTGTACCCTGCAAGAGGTACTGAAGTCTATCCACCAACTCGCGGTATGGTATGTTAGGGTCATTAACCCCGGGTTCGTCTTCTCCAACACGTTTTGGTAGATCTCCCACAGCTTGAGGAGTAGCCACAGGCCGACAATCTTCCATGCCAAAGCGCTTTAACGCTTTGTCAATGTAGCCACGTTGCGACATCCACAAAGCCTCACCAGGTATGTAGGAAACCTGCATGTGCAGTGGATCCGTTACAGGACCCAGGTCTTTAATCGGGAAATTGGCTCGAAGTTCACGCAGAACCAGCTCAATGTTCTCATCGGTTCCAACGATAAGCAAATCGTCCACATAAACCGCTACAAATATCGGCCAGCTACCCACCGAACGAGAGTAGATGCCACCATCCATCCTGGTCCGACGAAACCCACACTTCCTCAGATATTTGTTAAGTGTTTGATACCATATCATTGGCGCCTGCTTGAGTCCGTATAGGCTGCGCAACAGCCTACACACGCGACCAGAACCGTCATCGAAATACTCAGCCATTTCCATAAAGATCTCGACATCATCATCAATAGGTCCATTCAAGAACGCGGTTACAAAGTCCACATGACCAGCACTCAGCCCCAAGTGGAGGGCCAACAGCAGAATAAACTTTACTGCTTCATGGGCGACAACCGGAGAGTAAGTCTCCCAATAGTTCACACCATACTTCTGTTGACAACCCTTAATTGTAATTCGAGTGCGATGGCGAACCACGTTGCCATGCGCATCTCGCTTCTTCACAAAGACCCACTTACTGGACAGAACCTTCTTATCTTTGGGTCTCTCGACCAGTTCCCAAGTGTTGTTCTTCATCAGGTCTTTGTACTCCTTTTCGAGAGCTTCGATCCATTTCCCAGCATCAGGCGCAGCCAATGCCTCCTGCGCAGTCTGAGGCTCAATCAGAGTATTCACGGCCTCAATTACCAGAATAACAGGGAGTTCAACTTCAAAGTCCCGGTACTTTGGGTTTGGTCGTCAAATTCTAGTCGAACGTCGAAAAGACTCAGCAGTAGCGCTCAGCTCCTCCTCGTCTTCATCGCTCCCACTGTTGCTAAGCGCATCAGCGACTTCACTCATCGGAGTTCCAGTATCCCCGGAAGCAATAGGAACTGGCATATTTTCCTCGAGATCATCGTCTTCTTCTTCAGCAGCATCAGCGAGGTCAACCTCACCACCAACCACTCTTGCCCCCACCGAAGATGAAGTTCCTCGCGATATCACAGGCTGCTGACCATCAATAGGATAGCTGTTAGGCACACCCCGTAGGTCTTGCACATACTGATCGACATCAGCCTCAGCACGTACAATACGCGGAGGGTTAACCCCACGCACCAACGTCCGGTCTCCCACCGCAGCAGGAGGAGTAACCTCAGGTCCACTCAACGGAACTGTCGCAGGCGTACCCGCGCAAACCGGAGTCTCCACGTCCGTGTGAAAAACAGCGATTGCATCACCGTTGCAACGGCGGCGCCTCGAAGGATGTTGATCATCAGAGGTCAATACACCATTTTCATTCGTCACTTCGGTCACAGGAAGACGTACAAAGGGATCACTACAGACAGAGCACGCGCACGCCGCTTGTCATAGCGAATAGCGAGCAACTGATCTATATAGCCTCGATCAACAGCCCACCATTCGTGAAACTCCACTGATCGAACCTCTTGCACATTGCCAGTAGTCATGCTCAACACACGAAAACTATCCGAGTGCTTGGCGAATACCATGAATATACCAGCCTTACCAGGATTTTTTAGCTTATTCTTGCGAAGCTTCTTCGGCGTAAACACGAATACCACGCAGCCCCAAGTCCTCAACTTAGAGACATCAGGCCGCTCGCCAAAGCGCCTGAAGTACGGCGACTCACCGTTCAGAGCCTTCGTTACCGATATGTTTCTCACTTCAACCGCAAAATTAAACGCCTCTCCCCACAAAAGGTCCGGCATGTTCGCAGTCGTCAAGATGCAACGCACTTGAGCAGCAACGATACCGTTCATCCTCTCCATCAGTCCATTTTCCTCAGGACTGTATGCATTTTTGTCCAGGTATACTCGATTCAATGAGCAGTGAGATAGGTCGTCATGTTGCTATTAAGAAGTTCACGCCCTTGGTCAGAGTTAAAGACCTCAATCTTATGACCCTGAGGCAGCAGCCACTTCAACTGCTCTAGCACCACGTCCGAGGCATCTTCCGTTCTTCTCATCAAGAAGCCCCACAAATAGCGGCTCGTCTCGTCTTGCACTAGCTGAAAGTGTGAGTACCCATCAAACGTCACAATGCCCATGTAGCACATGTCTGACATGATCTTTAGGTACGGTTTGACGGCACGGCGAGCTTTCGTTTTCTTATATGACATCCTAGTCATCTTCGCCGATTTACAGCTCCAACATGGAGTGTCAACATCGTCATGCTCACCTCAACAGCCACTTGTTGATGGGCCATCTGCTTCAGTGCAGGCAGATTCATGTGAGCGAATCGACGATGCCAACGCACCTGGGAATCAGAGTCACCACGCCCAGATTCAGCATCGCCACACTTACGACCACTAGTAACAGCACGTTCAGAATCACCAGTACCACGGGAGTCTGTACACTCAAGCACAGCACCACGGAACTCAGCGTCACCTTCAGCAACACGCTGACTGCATTGTTGCAGCGATGGAACGTGATAGACAATGCGTGCTGTAGTCTTCAAGTGGTATCTGCCACGAGACTTCAACAACAACAATTTTGCCGGTCCTTGGACAACCATGCAACACGATGAGAATCACGAAAGCCAGTCTTCAGATTCCACCCGTCTTCTCCGATATGTTGAGACTCAACAAGTTGTCAGGTGCCGAAGGCTTGTGGTGCAGAACACTCTTCAACGGCAAAGACTCATCTTGGTCGGTTGATTGTTGTTCCGAACATGTAGCTGCACTTCCCAACCTTCTCAGCACCCGATACACAGCCATCATAGCCTTGGAAGAAGTGAACCGTGTCACTCTGCAAATGCGATATCAGTTTTTGCTGATTGCATACATGAACGTCACTCGCAAAGTCCAATGCCCATTCCACATCACCTCCACGTGAATCACTCACAGAACTCACCACCAATGTTCTACGAGCAATACAACCGATACAATCCACCTTTTTCTTTTTGCTATCAGCTTTATTACCAGATTGGTTCTGCCAACGCTTCTTTTCTGACGTTGCAAAACCTATTCCGGCGTTTTCATTAGAAGAATCTAGTTCGGGGCAATTAGAGCGCAAGTGGCCCACTTCATGGCAGTTGAAGCTGGTTCTCGTTTCCTCTCTGTTGTTTTTCTCCCCACTTGATTTTCCACCTTGGTTTCCTTCCTTCTGGTTCTCCTGTCCGCCATCACCACCTCTCTTACGCTTTCCTTTGCCATTGTTTTCTTTTTGCTGCTTTCGCTGTGCAGCCTTCTTGCCACACGCAGCAACACCGACAGGCTTTTGCTCCTCAGCACCTATCTTCTCATCAAGGGCCGATACAGCACGTAAGGCATTCATCACTTGATTAGCAGTGGGCACAGGGCGATCTACTCCACCATCACGCCGCACAACGTAATGCTTCGAAAATTGACGAACCACATCACGATGGGTGCGTGCAACGTGGCCTAGCAACGTCTCTGCATAGTCCTCGTCACTCACGCGTTTGCCATAGTGGAGAAGCTGCCTACGTAGCGACTCCATCTCACGCAGTCACGGATCCATGCTCTTACCCGATGTATACACGTTGGGGTAAAACTCAGCACGAGCGAAAATATAATTCGAATACTCTCGCTTAGTCTGCTTATTAACAAAGCGATTCCACATTGCTTGCGCTGTCTCCTCTTGGAAGATCATTTCAGCATCTTGTGCGGGCACAGCAGACAAAATCGCCTCACGAGCGACGTTATCCTTCACTTCAAAACTTGACCTCAGCAGTGGATCATTCTGGTCGGAGGTTTATTAACAACACTCCAACAATCCATGCGAGTCAAGAAGGTCCGCAACTGCACAGCGTAAAGATCAAAACTTCATTTCATCTTTGGCACATTATCCATCAGCTCGAGGAGAATCATAACCAGCAAATCCAGCTAGTCCAGGCGAAAATGTACCAAAATTAAAGTCACCCGCCACATTAGGGATACCAGCCACGCAAAACGCTTGGTACTTACCCCTTGGCCAGGCGCAGCGGTACCAGCCAGGCCAGCTACAGCACCAGCCGCAGCACTTGTTGTAGCACTGATAGCCGCAGGAGCTGACGTGGAAGACACCGTAGCGACAGCAGTAGAAGTCACCATAGTACTAGTCGTAGTAGACGCGAGCACAGTAGACGTCATGTAACGGGGTTACATTCGGGTAATAAGGTTACCCTCTCGAAAGTGATCGTATCGCTTTCTACATGGCTACATTTGCCATGAGGTCCTGAGAGCGGTCCCGTTTCATATCGACTGTCAACTTCGGGGTGGCTTTTGAGTCAAAAGCCACCCCGAATAAATTACAGTCGATAAAGATGTCAAGTCGTATTTACAAACTCCAAGGTTATTAGAAAATCAAAAGCCCACTCAGACTCAAGCATACCCAGAACCAATGTATACGTTCGGGAGTTTATTAGTGTTGCTGACTTATTTTATGGAGGCCAGATTACTGTATCACCAGTCAATTCGTTACTGCACGGGCTTGGACATTTATCTGCACCTCATCGATCGCACAGACATTAAAACATGCCGAGAGAATCCCGCCCACGCGTTGTAGTCTTCGAGCCCTCATCGTCGCAGTATGCGCGCACGGCTGTGACCTACCAGCGCATGGAAATTTTGTGAATTCGGTCCACGAAACACGTATTAGGGAAGCTTGTGGTTTCCTTGGACCCCTTGCTTGTATTTGTGCTGACTCAGAACTGAGATATCTAGTTTAGCTGAAAGCCACCTCCAAATGAAGATAGTGTCGGAGCGAGTAGTTGCAGGTCGAGCTCCGCTGTTCGAGAACCATTGTCCTAGAACTACCGTGGTTGAACCGTTGGTGAGATTGATTCACGGTCATACTGAGGCTAGTATTAGTACTTAGTATAGTGTAACCAAGAGGCGGTTTGTCACCTGCGAGGTTTTCTCCCCCTCAATCCCATTTCTTCCTGTGGGAAAGCAACATCGTGTTAATGTTCTTGTGTCTGGCCTTCCTCGGCAGTCGACACCAAAGCTTCACAGGCACTACAGTCCTAATGCACGTGCCGTCAGGTTATGAGCCCAAGGCTTGGAGACTTTGTGAACGACTTCTGTGAAACTTTGAAGAACAATGTCTGGAGTGAACTTACCTCGACTGTGAGGGATGTCACACGAGCACGTTGCACAGAGGAAGTGTGTGCTAGGGAGTTATGTAAACTCCCGGTGAACGCTAGTTCACTTAGTCCCTGGCCTAAAGGAGACTGGTACCAAAGAGAAGGTAGAATTAAGACTGAACATATTTATAGGGCTGTAGTTTGGCCTGCGATACAAACTACTAGATACCTATAATGAAACCTATATAAATGCTCCAGAGCCCACGTCTGTAAGGGATGTTTCTTACGGTATCGCTGACACGAGGCCTCTTTGATACAAATAGCCTATTGCCAAAAGCTTGTTGGTAATGCCAATCTATCTAACATGTTAGTGGGGTTATGTTGTCCTCATTGGTGCGTTTCGTGTTCATAGGGAGCGATGACTAGCTTGGATTCAGAGTAAAACAAAAAAATAGTGGCCAATAATTTTCATCAACGGTTCTGGTAATGTGGTACTGCATTGTAAATCATTTACATGCAGTCAAGTTAGATAGCTTGCTCCAAATTACCTACTTGCATTCAAATTCAAGGCATAACACTGTTTCCGAAGTGCAGACCCGAGGAGTTAGAGGTAAATGAGCTGGTTTTCGAATGTTAAATTTGTTCGTATGAACTCGGTGTATGAGCTCAGATATGCGGCGGAGGACAAGGCGATCTCGTACGACAAAATTCCTGAATAGTAGTAGTTTTTTTATACCTTATCTCGCTGGCTCCTCCTTCAAAAAACATATCCTATTCGAGACGTCTGAAGCGGATCCGACCAATGTTGCAGATGCACCAACCTCATGTTTTGCTTACTATTTGGACAAAAATGAAATGGTGGCAAGCGCAACAACGTCCGCGAGTGTTGGGGTATGGCGTACGTTCGGGTGTAATTGCCTGGAGGGAGCTGACACCGTTTCGAGTGTAAGCGGTCGCAGCCTCCGCCGGGAAGAACACATTCAAGATGTAACTCGCTAGGTATCGTATGCTGTAGAAGGCAAAATGTTTGAACCACGCAGTTACCAAGTCAATCTGGAGACAAAGCAACCAAACCAGTGGAGAAACGTCGTTCAGAAATGAAGTTGTCGCTCTACTACTGTTGTAGTATGCATTTTCGAAGTGGACCGTACAGACTGAAACGGTAATGCGAATAAATTGTTGGCAAGATGACGCCTCGACTAGCTGCGGAGTACCGGTAGATACCGGTATGACCATCACTCAGTGGGACCGCAATCATTCCTGTGATTACGGGACGCTGATGATGGGACGCTGTTTACGCTACG